>LBNU01030802.1:24321-57273 GCA_014162995.1 Artemisia annua | reverse complement strand
ATAACATATAAAAACAAAAGTAATTAAATAAAATAAACAAACAACATAAATAATGGACATGCAAATTAAATCAATTTAAAACACACAATTGATTAATACACGATTTTTAATAGGGTCTTCCCTAATTTTATAATTAGTTAATTTTAGTAATCTTTATAGTCATAATATTTACTAAAAATCATATTAATTATAATAAATCGCATAATATAAGCATGAATCTATAAAATACGTAACCATTACAACAAAATCACCATAATCCATGACAACACATGCATGGTTTGTCATGGATGCCCACATTGCACATATTATAACATATAATCATGTCAATTAAGGAACGCAACCAAAACGGCATATCACCAATATCCATTTATATTTATATAGATATTTACACATAAATATTACATGCAACCTAGGGTTTCTACAAGTTTTTATAACAATAATTCACAAACCCTAATTTTCTTTTCATAAAAAAAAATTGACATTTATATAAAAAATATATATAAATCGACAATTAGAAAAAATTTTAGGGTTTATGAAAAAATATAAAACATAAGAACACCATGCATGTAATAATCATAACGATTCAATTTTATGTGTTTCGGTAATTAATTACAACGTATTAACGGCTCTTGATGCCACTGTTGGAAAATGTGAATCATAACAATAATATAAACACATAAACATCAAAGAGTACGCAGCGGAATAGGATCAAATACATGTAATTAAATTAACCGAATATAAATGAATGCGTACCTTTGTGATTTCTAGCAAGAACAAGAAATCAATTAACAAGAACTTATAAACCCTAATTAGGGTTTAATGTGGATCGACTAATGTTTTAGTCGAATGGGCAATCACAACGTTAGCAAAAGTATGCCAACAATTCGTTCTTGTACACACGTATTAGTAGCGTTTCAATGAGAAAAGCTAGGTTCTTAATTCACAAACAAACCAAACACTATGTTTAGAAGATCGCGTAGGAACCCTAGAAGGGTGTAGTTGATCAACTAAACAAGAATGGTTTTGAGCTTAGAAATCTAGTAGGAACCCTATAAGGGTGTAGTTCAATTTCTAGTTCAAGAGGAGAGAAGAGAAGGAGATTTGGTTTGCAAGTGAACCAAAGGGATGATTAGAATGAACAAAGGGGTTTGTTTATATACTAATCAACATCTTGGAGCTCAAGAAACAAACCCTACACCCTAATGGGTTGGGTTCGACCGAACATGGGTTTTACAAGCCCATTCCATGTTTTTCTTGAACTCTATTTCAAGTTCAGTCCTTCATCTTTTCCTCCAACGATCATTTAGTCCAATTACCGTTAACTACAAACGACCGTTACATGTTTTGTTTGTGAAATTAATAATTATTCATAATTCAATATAATAATTATTAATACATTGAAACTCATACGTAATGTGTGCAATCCCGAAGTCTCGTGTTCGAATCCGGACATATTACATTAATTTTTATCCGTTACTTCTAACACTGTGTTTGTTCAGTTTTAGCATAGTTTGACTCAAAAGTCAAATACTTTATTACCTTCACCGATTTAATCCACATTTAGAGCCTAATGTATATCAAAACTTGTATATGTTCACTACAACAAAATAGCTAACTTTTCACACTTTTTAAAGCATATTTTCACATTTTAAAGTGTGTGGAATTGAAAAGTTCACACTTAGCTTGTGTGTGAACCATATTGGTGTAGCAAATAATTTCACACTTCTATAAAGTGTGAATATTTTGAAAAATAAAGTTCACGGTTTATAAAGTGTGAAGAAAAAAGTGTGTACAAATGGCTAATTTGTTGTAGTGGTTGTTACAACACTCTCCAAAGTTTATTCTTAACATGATCATTTCCAGTGTCATGCAACTGTTCAAGGTTTTATCAAGTACAGAGTTTGACTTTCTGAGAAGTCAACTGTGTTTTATTGAACTCTATGAATTAACTTATCGGACATCAAATTCTATGTTAATTTGTAGTGATTACTAAAATATCCAAGTTGACGATTATAGTGATTAGCAACAATATTCCTACATACCACCTATATGGTCAATGGTGACATGGTTTGGTTTTAGTTGTAAGCAACAATTTGCATGTGATAGCTCAGTTTTACCATGTTACAATGTTTACCAAATTTAACATTCTCTACGGTTTGTAGCTCAACCATGACAAAGACACAATATGATTACACAATGGCAAAATACAAACCGGTTAGGCTCTGGTAGTTTATTATCACTGAAATATGTTATCAATACAATTCAATGGAAATCTCAATGAAATTTGATGAAAGCCAGTAGTTTGACTCAAAAGTCAAATATTTGCATGATTAATGATTTCATCAAAATGTAGAGCTTATTTAGTTTATGATCTTACATCACTTATAACACTTTATTAAGTTTATTTGTAACATGATCATCTCCAACCTTTTATCATAGTACCATCATTTTCATCAGTTTGACTTTCTGAACAAGTCAACTGTGTTTATTCAGCTCCATGAAGTAAAACAAACTTCAAATTCTTTATTGATTTAAAGTAATAAGTACTAGTGCAGCATCCAAGTTGGGATTATAGCTTTGATCTAACAGGGTTTACATTAAAAGTACTAATATTGAAAGGTAAAATGACAATCATACTTCGAAACACTTCTTTACAAACAATCGTACTTTGGGAGTGTACCGGTGTAAACTATCAATGACCGAAATGGATTGAGCCAAAATCACTTGACAATGATCAACGATCAACAATGCCTGGGAAAAAAATCATAAATAAATCATTTCAATGCACATGAGAATAGATGCGGAGAGATATGAGCTTTAGATCACCTGTATTATAAACCATAACCTACAGGAAACCATTTGAGTTGAGAAATTGCTTAACGACTTACCCGTTCGTAGTTCACTTGGCTAACTGTTATGCGCTGATTGACGATTGCTTCCTGCTGATCAGATCTCCTAATAGCAGAAAATTGTTAAATTGTTAGAATCGTAGTAAAACACATAAACTGCAGAAACAATGAATATTTCCATAATCAATTTAAAATGTCAAAATAAAGTACCTGCTAAGATAGCTCTTCATGTATTGGCTCCTTTGGCATGTGTTAGTATGGGTTATATGTAGCCGATTATTTCATCATCATGAGAGGTTCTTCGTTTTCTGATTAATAAACCAGATATATCACGAAGCTGCATCGGCCCAACAATACGCAGACCTCTCAACTGGAAAATGCTCTGTGGAAGACGGGTTATGCCTGTACCTTCTATGTTTAACTCTTTCAAACCTTCTAAGCATCCAATATCCTCAGGCAGTTCAACAACTCGAATACAGCCGCGGAGATCAAAACTGTTTATACATTTCATCTTACAAATGCTGCTTGGAATATCTTGTAAAAGCTTACAGTCGGTTAAGATTAGCTTCTCTAAAGATTCTAATCTGCCAATATCCTCAGGTAACTTCTCAAGAAGACAACAAGATTTGATTTCGAAAGATTTGAGATATTTCAACTTACAAAGGCTATCTGGAATATCTTGTAAAAGCTTACAGTCGGTTAAGATTAGCTTCTCTAAAGATTCTAATCTGCCAATATCCTCAGGTAACTTCTCAAGAAGACAACAAGATTTGATTTCGAAAGATTTGAGATATTTCAACTTACAAAGGCTATCTGGAATATCTTGTAAAAGCTTACAGTCGGTTAAGATTAGCTTCTCTAAAGATTCTAATCTGCCAATATCCTCAGGTAACTTCTCAAGAAGACAACAAGATTTGATTTCGAAAGATTTGAGATATTTCAACTTACAAATGCTATCTGGAAGATGTTTAATCTCTGTAGTTGAAAAAGTGAGCTCCTCTAGACATTCTAACTGGTCAAGGTCCGGGGGTGCTTCTGTAATACTGCCTTCAAGTGTAAGCTTTCTTAAACCATGTAAACTACAAATACTTCTTGAAAAATTCTCAAGGTTTGTACAAGCACACAGGCCTAGAGAAATTAGCCTTTCAAGATTTCCAAACGATGAATTTGGATCTTCTTTATAATAACATTCAAACCGAAACTTTGGAAAACTATTGTTGGGGTGCAGTAGGCATACATCTGTGGGTTCTGCAATCAGATGTAACTCAGATACAGAACCAGCCTCAGCTGGTTGAGACCATTTGTATTTGTCAAACACAAAAGACTTAAACCTCCCACAACCACTTAAATCTAAGAAGGCAAGATTTCTCAGATATCCAACGGGAGCATTCATTTCTACCAAGTCATAACAGTTTTCCAGATTTAAGCTTTTGAGATTTGGAGTCAGCCCAAGGTCAAGGGTCTTCAACTTTGATTGACTGAGGTTGAGATATTTGAGCTTTAGATGAGGAGCAGGCATATGAAGCTCTTCGAAATCATGACAACGGTCAATAGTCAACTGCTCAAGATTTGGAGCCAACCTAAGGTCAAAGGTCTGTAATTTTGAATACCGGATGGTGAGGAACCTGAGCTTATGAAGAACCTAACATAAGTACAAAAAAATAATTAATATTTGTGCAATGTCAAACCAATAGATATAAAGGATCATAATGAATAATGAAAAACAACAAATTAATTCTACCTTTTCTTCTCCATCTTCCCAAAGTTGAACAATATTGCTGAAACTTATTTCAAGTTGAACAAGATATTTTCCTTGAAATGTATTGGGTAAACTCGAAAAAGGAAATACATTCCAACTCATAAATCGTAAGGAACTTGGAAGGTATTCAACAATATTGTCCTCTTCGAGATCACTATCCTCAAAATAATCCTCTTCGAGATCACTATCCTCATTTGGGAGATCTATGTGAATAAATCTAAGATCCTTCATTTTCGAAAGACCTTTTACTGCAATTTCAGCACTGCAACCCTCCGGTGGATTAAAGTATAGACATTTAGTTGCTTGGGTACCCTGAAATAGAAAAAATAAAACCCCATTAATTTTAGTCGGAACCCTAAATTACAAAACGCCCAAAATCACTGATCAAACTGAGAGAAAGTGAATTTGGGGAAAACTTTTAGAGAGATAAACAAAGAGGAAGATGAGAATTGTTATGTGTTTTATAAATGAAAACTGACAGGTAACTATTGGACCAAAAAGGAAATATTCAGTAAACCACAGGGAACAAAAATGTAGTTAACTCTCACTTTTATAGTGATTTACTTCTTACCAGGTCATTACTCAATATATACTTAATTTCATTACGAATCCACAATCGGCTATGTCTTTGAGGTTCATCCGGGTGTGACCGACGAACTATATTCCTTCCCATTTCTTCTAAATGATCATGCATCCCCAAGCACAATTTTCCTTCCCAATTCTTTGAAATAGTTATAAGAGATTTCTGCTCAAGAACTCTTAAACCAACTTCAGCATGAAATCCACGGCTTTCAAGCGCTCTAATTGCATCTTTTTTTATCCAACCTTTTAGTATGCATGCAACATCTAAGAATATTTCTTTGTAATCATTCTCTAGACCATCAAAGCTTATTTCCAATCTTTTCATTGTTGCCTCTAATGGAATTGTTTTTAGTCTTTCTATGACATCTATCCAATAAGGCTCACTTTGTCCACAAAGAAACGAACCCAAAACTTTGATCGTCAAGGGAAGACCATGAGCATATTTTAAAACTTTTCCCGATAACTCTTCATACCCTTGAATCGGATTCTCTCTTCCAAACACATACCTACTGAAGAGGCAACCCGCTTCCGCTTGAGATAACAAAGTAACATTATGAACCAATCTCACTCCGTGGGCTATCAGTACTTGCTTTTCTCTTGTTGTAATTATAATTCTACTTCCTGGCTTAAACCAATTACAGTCACCAACTAACGCCTCAAGCTGGTCTTTATGATCGACGTCATCAAGAACAACAAGTACCTTTCTATCACGCATCATTTTTTTCATCTTGTTTTTCCCGTCAAGAACACCACTTACGGTGACGCCTTGATCATTTGAAATATCTGAAAGTACTTGTTTCTGCAATGACTTTAAACCAGACAAAGATGGTTTCGATTCTTCCCTTACATTTTCAACAAAGCTTTGACCTTCGAACTTGAAGTATATTTGATCAAAAACAGCCCGGGCTAAAGTTGTCTTCCCCGCACCTCCCATCCCCCATATCCCTAGCATGCGAACATCACCAACACTGGTTTCTAAAGATGAAACAACATCCTCTACTCGAGTCTCCATGCCGACTAACTTTTCATCCAAGCCGAAATTGATGGAGCGTAACTCTAGTGAAATCTCTTGAACAATCTTTTGGATAAATTTAGCTTCATGCCTGTATGTAAAATAAGATTGTTAAAAATCCNCTTGAAGTATATTTGATCAAAAACAGCCCGGGCTAAAGTTGTCTTCCCCGCACCTCCCATCCCCCATATCCCTAGCATGCGAACATCACCAACACTGGTTTCTAAAGATGAAACAACATCCTCTACTCGAGTCTCCATGCCGACTAACTTTTCATCCAAGCCGAAATTGATGGAGCGTAACTCTAGTGAAATCTCTTGAACAATCTTTTGGATAAATTTAGCTTCATGCCTGTATGTAAAATAAGATTGTTAAAAATCCTACTTTTACAATCAATTTCAGATATATAACACATACAATTGTATATGAAGTAATGGCAAAGAATCAGCTATCACTTGGATAATAAATGGATAACAGATAGGCTGGGTATAAAGTACTGTAATTTTTTTTTCCGGGTCAAAACAGGTTGGGTCTACCCGCAAACACTTCCCTTCAACATCTAACTTATAACATACTCATTTCAATGCATTAAAAACTGCTTTTAAGGTTATATGTCATTACAGAAAAAATCTTAAGTTTGAGAATAAAAAACTGCTTTAAGGTTATATATGCATTAAAAATACACCATGTTAGGATATAAATAGTTATTTCCCCATTTGACCCGTTTGAGATGAAACATGTTTTTTTGAAAGCCATTAATTATGTATATATATAAATAAAAGTAGCAAGGAGCTAATAACAACCCCCCTAAAACTACAACTACATTGGAACCCACCAGAATCATTCAATAGTAGATCAAAAGAAGTAAAATCAAAGAAGATTGCCTAGACATATGATGAAGAAATTTAGTTACCCATTAGCAATGCTTTTCATCTCCCAGCCAGCCAAATCAGATGCTTCTTTCAAAGCCTCCCTCCATTTCCCAGCAGCTTCATGCTCTTTATGTTTTGCAAATGCATTTCCAACTGACCCAATTTGTTTGCGTACTTCAGTGGGCTCCACATCGTAGAACACGGGATAAGCAGTATGCCCAAAACCTTTCTGGAATTCCATAATCTTAACAAGCTCTTCCAAGCACCAAGATGAAGAAGCATAGTTCTTGGAGAAAATAATAATGTAAAATTTTGAGTCTTCAATGGCCTTAATAAGCTCATCACTGATCATATTCCCTTGCTTAATATTCTCATCATCTTTGTATGTTTCAATACCTTTTTGTGTAAGAGCATGATATAGATGATCAACAAAGGTTTTACGAGTGTCTTCCCCTCTAAAGCTTAAGAAGACATCATACTTAAAGCTGTTTTGAATGGATGAAACTGAAGTAGAAGCCATTGCAAGTTTGGTTGAAAGAATTGTGTGAAAAAAGTGTTTTGTATTTTGTGTTTGTGGATGATGAAGTTGAGAAACAAAAAGCACTCATATGGTCTTTTGGTCAATGAAAAAAAAATAAAAGGATAAAGATTCACGGTTTGAACTTTCACACCAAATGACTAATAAGGTGTGATTGTGTTTAATTTGTGTGAAAACAGAATATTGAATTATTCCCATTTGGAAAATAAAAGCCCATGATTTAATTGTCAAATGACGATGTTTTCTACTTGAACATAAGATGCATCTACGATCCTTCTTTTATTCACTTCTTCACATTATGACAGAGTTTGTTAATTTTTTAATCTACATTTTTTGTATAAGTTTTGCAATCATAACTTTTATTATTGTCACTGAACGATTATTCTTGTAATTACTTGTCTAAATGATATAACTACTTAAACTTCAAATGAATAACATTTTAAACCATCATATAAAAATATTCTATCATGCAAAATTAAACTGTTATTCACTTGCATTTTGTGGACCATTTCTCAACATTGATAGAGACCAATAATTTGCAATAAGAAATTTCCTCTTATCTGCAACAGGGGACCATTTTTTAACATTTATTTCATTACCCTACACCAATAATATTGCTTCAATGAACTTTCTTATCTCTTACAATAATACAGAGATATCATGGAAAATTCTTAGCAAGTTGGTCATAAAGTCTCTAATGAGGAATATCCTCAAAATTCCTAGCCATATCGGTCGACAAAAAATTCTTCTAGCAGCTTGTTTAGTTTGTCACCATTGCTGAATTGGCCCCTAGAAACACAAGAAAGACAGCATAAGAAATGATATCACACTTTATTGAGTCATTTGCATACAACCATCTTTTATGAAATTAATCCTGCAAAAAACTCAGTAATATAGCAGAAATAACTTACATCTAATAGATATTTGATGTACTGGGAAGCTCAGAACCTCTATTTTCTGCATTTAAAGGGAAAAAGTTGCACAAACGGGTTCGAACAAGCTATTGGATCCTCAAATCATTATGGAAGAAATACTGATGAGCTGGCGGGTGAGGGTCACCTAAATCTATTACACTGTCCATTATGGAAGAAATACTGATGAGCTGGCGGGTGAGGGTCACCTAAATCTATTACACTGTCCATAACATGACTATTATGGTTACTCTTTCAAACATTACTCTGAGCTTTCTTTTTATCTTTCATGGAACTAAAATATTCCTCACAGACCTCATCCAGTGCAGGTGTCGGGATATGGAAACTCTTCTCGTGTCTAAAATCTTCCCATAAATCTTTTCTGGTTGAAGTATCGAGCGATTCACTTAATTTCCTTGGCTCATTGAGACATTTCCCCCCTATTCGAATAAGGTTCTGATTTATCACAGGTCTTCTTAGTAGCAACTTTACTGATTGAAGGTATATCAGAATCAGAGTCGGAATCAATCAGCTGAAACTTTCTAAGAGGACTCACAGTCAACTTTGGAAACAATTGTTTGCAGCAGCTTGTGATTACTGATTCTGGAGCGCTTGTGGCATTTGAGACATTTTGCTTTCCTTTTCATGATTCTTTGGTCAAAACACCAACTCCGGTAAGCGGGAATTTGGAACTGTTGCAAATTGAATGGTGTTGTGTCAAAAGATTCTCATCTGCAGTTTAATAATAACCAGTAATTAAGGGAATGATAAACTATACACGTGATAAAATATAACTCACGTTCGCACCTACATAGGAAAAACACAAAAAACATGAAGCATTATTATTTAAAATCGGTACAGAAGGTAAAAGCACAAGTCAAAGATAGTCGCAGAAGAAGAAACTTCTCATGAAAAAATGAGTACATTTCATAAGTCATAAAAAAACACAGATATCATTTCTTTATGCGACATTTGTTGGGCCAAAAATTTCTGCATATTCAAGCGTTTATGATTAAAAAAAAGAAAGAAAAGTGTATTAGATCAACTAAGTTATCAACTGTTGTGGATGGAAACAGATTTTGGCATTATGAGATAAGATGAGAAAGCATGTTATGTGTAAAGTTGGAAATGGGAAAAGTGTATTTTTCTGGCATGACAAGTGGTGGGATGCCGAATACCAAGTGACATTATCCCAAATGAAGCAATATTGCAAGTAACTATGGATGGCAATGAAAAGGTATGTGATATGATTGATAATGAAAATTGGTTGTGGCCTGCTGAAAGGAAATCTAGCTATCCAATCCTCCAAGCACTATCTGTCCCTGCCTTGAATGAGTATGAAGATAAAACAGTATGGATTACTAAAGATGGAAATTGTGTGAAGTACACTGTTAATAGATCTTGGAAAGACTAGCAACACAGGACAGGCTTGTTAAATGGCACCCTGGAAAACAAGTTTCATGCCCTTTATGTGAGACGTGTCCTGATTCAGTTACACACTTATTCTTTGAATGGCCATTTTTAAACAAAATATGGAGGGAATTGAAGAAGAAAAGTCAACAGGAAGAATTGTCAAACAATTGGAATGAAATACTCAATGGACTAATATGTAAGCTTTGCAATAAATCCATTATGAGTATCCTGAGAAGAATAGTGCTTGCAGCATGTGTCTACTATGTTTGGAATGAAAGAAATGAAAGACTGTTTGCTAATGAAAATCGGGACTACAAAGTGCTTTTGACTGTCATTGTCAACAATATCAGGCTAAAATTGGCCTCCCTGAAAGTAAAGAAGTCTGCAAATATTGATGAAGTGAGTAAAAGATGGCAAGTATCTATGAATCAAATTGACAGTGACAGTTTAATAAAAGATTGGAATGAATGCCCGACTACCCAGTCAACAAGATTGAACTAGTTTTAAGATCTATAAGCAGCTAGGAATAGTGAGTTGTGAAAGATGAAACTACTTGGTCCTAGCTTTATAGATCTCATAAAATTGATCCATAATATGGTGAATAAGCTGTTGTTGCAATCAGGTCTTCAGTGTAATTGCTGCCTGATGAGTTTTAAGAGGAAAAGGTAGCTAGCAGTTGCATTCATACTGCTAAAAATGGAAAATGTTTTGATGGCTTTGTAACTTGATTTTGATGAAATGCTCTTGAAACATCAGATTTCTAGTCTAGAGGTGGTTGATGTAGCAACAAGTCTTGGTAATCTGCTCTATTTCTTGTGGTTGAGTAGTCAAAACTCATAAAGAAGGTTTCTAGTGGATAGTTGTTGTATACCCAGGGGTGTCTGAGTAGCCTAGATGCTTAATAGAACTTGACCTCTGCTTTTGATGTGAAGAGAAGCAAAATTGAAGCAGTTTGAGAGTCTCTTGAAGGAAATGTAGTCTACTCTATTTGGGATATTCTTTGGAGGATAGGTGAAAGTATATATTCCACCTTTTCACCAAATAAAAAAACTATTAGACATTGCACTATACCAGCTAGGATCTTGTAAAGCAAGAGTATAAGAACGAGGAATGGGAAAGGTACTGGTGATGTGAATAGTGAAACATGCGAGAGGTTTAGAGATGCCATGGGGTGATGTGGGGGAGGGAAAACACGAGTTCTCGTAGCAGTAAGTGCTGGAGCCACGGAAGAAAAGAGTGTCAGTATGTGCCGCAGATAAAGTAGGTGACTGGACTCTGGACATCAGGTGCAGGAGGTGTCTGGGCCAAGGAAGGGCCATCTGAAGATAGGCCGCTGGAACGGACCGAATCAGAATTGGAAGAGTGGGCTGAGGAGGTGAAAGGAGACACAGGTTCAGGTGGAGATGAACTGGCAAGAGGGTGGGGAAGTTTCGGTTTGGGGGTCTAGAAATGTGTAAGATGATGAAAGCTAAAGACTTGTGGGAGCATCTGAAAAAGATCTTTCACGAAAATAAGCAAAACGGAACTATTCAGCTTGATAATAAGTTGCTAAACCTTGATGGTGTCGACTCGTCTATAACCAGTACTTCCAGTTAATTAAAATCCTAGCAGATCGTTTGACAAATTTGGGATCATAGGTTTTTGATGAAAATCCTGTTACCTACGCCGGTAAGGGTCTATGTGATAAGTTTGCTTCGTGGTTAGAGGGTGTTTGGGGTTGCTTAGAAATAAAATATAAATATTTTTTTAGTGTTTGGACAAGAGGGTAAATGATTGTGATGTATGATTATGTAAGAGCAAACTAGTGAGTTTCAAAGTTGCTTANGGACTCTGGACATCAGGTGCAGGAGGTGTCTGGGCCAAGGAAGGGCCATCTGAAGATAGGCCGCTGGAACGGACCGAATCAGAATTGGAAGAGTGGGCTGAGGAGGTGACAGGAGACACAGGTTCAGGTGGAGATGAACTGGGAAGAGGGTGGGGAAGTTTCGGTTTGGGGGTCTAGAAATGTGTAAGATGATGAAAGCTAAAGACTTGTGGGAGCATCTGAAAAAGATCTTTCACGAAAATAAGCAAAACGGAACTATTCAGCTTGATAATAAGTTGCTAAACCTTGATGGTGTCGACTCGTCTATAACCAGTACTTCCAGCTAATTAAAATCCTAGCAGATCGTTTGACAAATTTGGATCATATAGGTTTGCTTCGTGGTTAGAGGGTGTTTGGACAGAGGGTAAATGATTGTGATGTATGATTATGTAAGAGCAAACTAGTGAGTTTCAAAGTTGCTTAATCAAACTAATAATCTAATTCTGATTATTTTACCTCAGCAATACCAAACACTAGCACAATTGAAGGAGAAACTGTTGATTTGTTTATTGAAACTGATAAATTGCTCATAGCTTAAAACAACCATGTTTTGATAAGCAATCCTAAATTCTTAAAAACTATATCAAACCCCGCAATAATCAGATAAACAGATTCAATAAATAAATAAAGTAAATACTTTTACCTTTAGCATTATATTATCCTCCGGGGACGAAAAATCCTCGATATCATCATCATCAACGACCACCAAACCCAAACCCGAACCCGAACAAAATTCCACGGTACTCTTACCATTACCCGAACCCAAATCCACCGTACCCAAACTACCCCCTCGCCTTAATCGCTTCAATCTTGGCTGTACTACCTCATTACCATCATCTGAATCAACAACAGTAAGCGTCTCAATCTCAAACTCCTCATCATTATCATTACCATCAACAAGTGTGTTCACATCAGAAGCTAACAGAACAGCTTCCAAAACCCGATTCCATGTATTATTCGGTGTGATTTGGGNGTACCCAAACTACCCCCTCGCCTTAATCGCTTCAATCTTGGCTGTACTACCTCATTACCATCATCTGAATCAACAACAGTAAGCGTCTCAATCTCAAACTCCTCATCATTATCATTACCATCAACAAGTGTGTTCACATCAGAAGCTAACAGAACAGCTTCCAAAACCCGATTCCATGTATTATTCGGTGTGATTTGGGATTCGGATGTATCGAAATCGAAACCTAATGAGAATGAAGGCGCTTCAAAATCACCCATTATGCTTAACTGATTATTCGTAATGTGAATTGAAAGTGTTTAGGTTTTGATTACTGTGATTATAGGATGGATCTGAAAACAAGTCCAGTTTATCGTTACTATTATAGTTCAAAACAATGTAATTGGCTGCGAAACCCATCCCGATAAGAATGCAGAATCACAAAAGTTGTTTTTCTCTGTATGAAATCAAATTGCAGATAGTAAAAAAACAATTTTAGAAAAACAATTTCAAAGTTGCATATTCATATTATTATTATTTTATTTTTTTCCTTTCAAAAAAAAAAAATAAATAATAGAATTACCAAAGTAACACTAGCATAACTGAAGGAAGGGTACCTAGTAAAAACTGTTACTAATTTGCTAATTCATTCACCAAATCAAATAATAGCCAATCCCAAACACCACCCCTAATAAAAACTAAATAAAAACGCAATAATTAGATAAACAATAAAAGAATCCCAAACATCCCCTAATCAAAACTTACCTTCAGCATTATTATCCTCCGGTGATGAAAAATCCTCTATATCATTTACCCAAAACAAAGTATCCACATTTGTACCGGGTCATCATTTTGACCCGCTTTCTACCCAAAACAAACAAACAAACCACATTTTGGGGGTTTATGAAATCCTTGGGGTAGTGTAGCAATTAATTAATCAATCAATCCATTAGGATTCACTAATTAAACAATAATAAACCATCAGTTATATAGCCTATGACCAATTATTTCATCCACCTATTAATAATAATCCATTAGGATTCACTAATTTATTCAGACAGCCCTTGAACTTAGATTTTCCAAAATCATTCTATAATAAAACTACTGAAAAAAGTTTGATTAGCTTCACTTGACACTAGTAACTACCCTTATACTGTACATGCTCTGGTAATTTCTTATCACTAAGATTTGTGTGTCCGTACAATTCTATGAAAAAACGTGAGTGAAAATGTGATGAAAGCCACTAGTTAGACTCAAAAGTCAAATAGTTTATGTTTGATGATTTCATCCAAGTATAGATCTTATGTATGTGAATCAAAACTTGTATATGATCTTACGTCACTCATAACACTTTCTTAAGTTTATTATTTACATGATCATCTCCAGCATCGTATTAAATTTTGTTCATTTTCATCAAGAAAAGAGTTTGACTTTCTAAAGAAGTCAACTGTGTTAATTGAACTCCATGAATTAACTTATCAAACTTCAAATTCTACTATGATTTACAGTAATTAGTACAAAATCCAAGATGGGGATTATAATGTAATCTAACAGTGTAATAAAAAGTACTAATATAGTAATATTGAAAGATACAAGGAATCATAATTTGAAACACTTCTTTACAAACAATCGTACTCTTGGGAGTGTACTAGAGAAAACTATCCAAAAAGGATGCGCGCTGATATCACTTGAAAATAATCAACATTGCCTGCTGAAAAAAAAACAGTTACATCAGGATCGAAAGTAAAAACATATATAAAACACACATTAGTTGTTGTCATGTAAGACAATCAATACAAAAACAGAGACAGAGAATGTACCTGTTATTTATGTATTGGCTCCTGTGGGTCTGTCAACTGCGGATTTATGAGCCGCTGCTTATATTTCCCATGAGTATAGCGCTTGTAGACCTTTGGTGATATAACACAGTTTATCTTACCAATGTTGTTTGGAATATCTTGTAAACAGTTACAATCCGTTATGATTAGCGTCTCTAAAGATTCTATTTGGCCAAGATCATCGGGTAACTTCTCAAGAAGCAAACATGATTTAAGTTCGAGAGATTTGAGATGTTTCAACTTACAAATGCTATCTGGAAGATATCTAATCTTTGTAGATGAAAACATTAGCTCCTCTAAACATTCTAACTGGTCAAGGTCCTGGGGTACCTCTGGAATACTGCCTTCAAGTGTAAGCTTTCTTAAACCTCGTAAACCACAAATAATTCTTGAAAAAATCTCAAGGTTTGTACAAGCGCAAAGACCTATAGAAATAAGCCTTTCAAGATTTCCAAACGATGAAGCTGGATCTTCTTTCAAATAAAATTCAAACCAAAACTTTGGAGAATCGTTGTCGGAGTGCAATGGGCAAACTTCTGTGGGTTCTGCAATCAGATGTAACTCAGATACAGAACCAGCCTCAGCTGGTTGAGACCATTTGTAAAACACAAAAGACTTAAACCTCCCACAACCACTTATTTCTAAGATGACAAGCTTTTTCAGACATCCAATGAGAGCATTAATTTCTACCAAATCATAACAATTTTCAAGATTTAACCTTTTGAGATTTGGAGTCAGGCCAAGGTCAAGGGTCCTCAACATTGAATGACTGAGGCAGAGCTTTTCGAGCTTTAGACATTCATAAGGCATTTCAAGTTCTAGCAAATCATTACAGCCTTGGAGTATTAGCGTCACAAGATTCGGAGTACTCCCGAGGTGAATGGTCTTCAACTTTGAATGACTGAGTTTGAGGTACTTGAGATTCAGACTTTCGGCAGACAATTGAAATTCTACCAAATCATTACAGAATTCGAGTATTAGCGTCTCAAGATTCGGAGTACTCCCGAGGTGGATGGTCTTCAACTTTGAATGACTGAGTTTGAGATAATTGAGATTCAGACTTTCGGCAGACATTTGAAATTCTACCAAATCATTACAGAATTCGAGTATTAGCGTCTCAAGATTCGGAGTACTCCCAAGGTGAATGCTCTTCAACTTTGAATTACTGAGGTCAAGATGTTCGAGCTTTAAACTTTCAGCAGGCATTTGAAATTCTACCAAATTGTAACAGCCTCGAAGTACTAGTTCCTTAAGAAATGGAGTATTCCCGAGGTGAAGGTTTGTCAACTTAAAATCAGTGAGGCCAAGATGTTCGAGCTTTAAACTTTCAGCAGGCATTTGAAATTCTACCAAATGACACTCTATGAGTATTAGCTTCTTAAGATTCGGAGTACTCCCGAGGTGAGGTTTTGTCAACTTTAATTCAGTGAGTTCAAGATGTTCGAGCTTTAAACTTTCAGCAGGCATTTGAAAATCTACCAAATAATAACAGCCTTGAAGTTTTAGAGTCTTAAGATTCGGAGTGTTTCCGAGGTGAAAGGTTGGCAAGTTTACATAACTAAAGTGAAGAAATTCGAGCTTTATACTTTCAGCAGGCATTTGAAATTCTACCAAATCATAACAGTCAGAAATAGTCAACTGCTCAAGATTTGGAGCCAACTTAAGGTCAAAGGTCCTCAACTTTGAATCCACGATTCTGAGGAACCTGAGGTTATTAAGAACCTAACATAAGTACAAAAGAACAATTAATATTGGTGCAGTAACAAACCAATAGATATATAGGATCATAATGAATCATGAGAAACAGCAATTTAACCATTATTCTACCTTTTTTTCTCCATCTTCCCAAAGTTGAACAATATTGCTGCCATACATGTCAAGTTCAACAAGAAATTTTCCTTGAAATGTATTCGGTAAACTCGAAAAAGGAAAACCATACCATCTCATAAATCGTAAGGAATTTGGAAGGTATTCTCTAACTTTATCAAAATCCCAAAGTTGAACATTTAAAAGACCCTTTAAGAGATCTATGTGAATAAATCTAAGATCCGTCATTTTTGCTAGACCTTTTATTGCAATTTCAGCACTTAAATCCGATGAGTCTAAGTATAGACATTTTATTGCTTGGGTACCCTGAAATCGGAAAATAAAACCCTTAATTATTAGAGGGAGAAAGTGAATTTGGGGAAAACTTTTAGAGACACAAACAAAGAGGAAGATGAGAATTGTTATGTGTTTTTTATGTATGAAAACTAAGAGTAAAATTATTTTGTTTAATATAATACTTAAAAAGACAATAATGTCCTTTTACTATTAAATGGTCAAACACAGTCAAACTAACAGAGTTAAAAATTTTGGCCTGTACCCGCAAACGGGTGTTTCATTTTAGACCAAACCGGAAACTTTTCAAACTATTGGACCAAAAATGAAATACCCCACAACCACCATAGGGACCAAAAATGTCAACTCTAAGTTCTATTAAATCATAATTTGATTCTTACCAGGTCATTAGTCAATATATCCTCAATTTCATTACCAATCCACAATCGGCTATGTTTGTTAGGTTCATCGGGGTACAAACGGCGAACAATATTCCTACCCATTTCTTCTAAATGGTCATGCATCGCCAATTCCTCACATTCATTATAAGTTATTAGAGATTTCTGCTCAAGAACTCTTAAACCAACTTCAGCATGAAATCCACGGCTTTCAAGCACTCTGATTGCTTTTTCTTTTTTCCAACCTTTTAGTATGCATGCAACATCTAAGAATATTTCTTTGTATTCATCATCCTCTAGACCATCAAAGCTTATTTCCAATCTTTTCATAGTTGCTGTTAGTGGAATTGTTTTTAGTCTTTCTATGGCATCTATCCAATAAGGCTCACTTTGACCACAAAGAAATGAACCCATAACTTTGATCGTTAAGGGAAGACCATGAGCATATTGTACAACTTTTCGTGATAACTCTTTGTACCCTTGAATCGGATTCTCTCTTCCAAACGCATGCCTACTGAAGAGGCAACCCGCTTCCGCTTGAGATAACAAAGTCACATTATGAATCAAGCTCACTCGGTGGGCTACCAGTACTTGCTCATCTCTTGTTGTAATTATAATTCTACTTCCCAGCTTAAACCAATTACAGTCACCGGCTAACGCCTCAAGCTGGTCTTTATGATCGACGTCATCTAGAACAACAAGTACCTTTCTACTACGCATCCTCCTTTGCATCATACTTCTTCCGCCAGAAACACTGCTTACTTCAATGTTTTGATCCTTTAAAACATCTGAAAGTAATTGTTTCTGCAACTTCTTTAGACCCTCCAAAGAGGCTTTTGAAACTTCCCTGACGTTTTCAATAAAGCTTTCACCTTCGAACTGAATGGATATCTGATCAAAAATAGCTCTTGCCAAAGTTGTCTTCCCCGCACCTCCCATCCCCCATATTCCTAGCATGCGAACATCACCAACACCAGATTCTAAGGATGAGATTACTTCGTTTACACGGGTCTCCATGCCTATTAAATTTCCATCACTGCTCGAATTGATGAAACGTAACTCGATTGAAATCTCTTTAACGATTTTCTGTATGAACTTAGCTTCATGCCTATATGTTAAATAAAGATTCAATTAGCTTGTGAAAATTCCCGAACAATTTTCAGATCTTTTATACTGACATACACATGAATATAAAGAATTTGTAATAAGTAGTAAATGAATAATTAACAGATGTGTTTGTTAAGGTAAGGGTTTTGTGCCGGTTGAAACTCATCGCGTCTACCAGGAAAAAAGAAAAGAGCCACTTGTTCATGGTAACAAACCATACACATGAAGTCATGAACTTTCCATTGTACATAGAGGAACAGCGAATTTAAGTGTAAGGACAAAAGAGAGAAAAATAATCCTCTACCACTCACATTTAAACTTTCTAAATGTAAATTCCATAGAAGAGTTTCAGAAAGCATGTGGTATATACAAATGACAAATGACTGCCACTAACGCTTCCTTCTCTATAGTCTATACCCTTATAAAAAAGAATAATATAGTTATATAGGTGAAAATTTATGGGTGGTTTCATACCACGGATTGTAAGTTTGACGACAGTGTGTTAAAGAATGACGAAGCATATGCTCTAAGAGGTTGTTTGCTAAAAACATTATTTGCCTGGCCCGTTTTGAGATTAAACATAACCTAACTCCCCACCCTTTCAAAAAATACACTAATATTGCATAGATATAATGAAGAAATTTACTTACCCATTAGCAATGCTTTTCAACTCAAACCCAGCCAAATCAGATGCTTCTTTCAAAGCCTCTCTCCATTTTCTTGCAGCTTTTTCCTCTTTATGTTTTTCAAATGCAACACCAACTGCCCCAGTTTGTTTGCGTACTTCAGTGGGCTCCACATCATAGAACACGGGGTAAGCAGTGTGCTCGTCCATCGTCTGGCATTCCATAATCTTAACAAGTTCTTCCAAGCACCAAGATGAAGAAGCATAATTCTTGGAGAAAACAATAATGTAAAATTTTGAGTCTTCAATGGCCTTAATAAGCTCATCACTGATCATTTTCCCTTGCTTAATATCCTCATCATCCTTGTATGTTTCAATACCTTTTTGTGTAAGAGCATGATACAGATGATCAACAAAGTTCTTTCGAGTGTCTTCGCCTCTAAAGCTCAAGAAGACATCATACTTGAAGCTCTTTTGAATCAACGAACTTGATGTGGACGCCATGAAAGCTATAACTGAAAAAAAGTAGAATATTAAGCTGATCACAAAGAAAATTGGATGAGATGAATTAGCCTAAAGAGGTCATACTAAAAAGGTAGTGTTATCAAAACTTTGTAATGGGACGGGGACATAAAAGAGTCAAAGACTCATTTTTGTATTAATATTCTCACAGATTGTTCAATTTGTTCATTATTGGAGGCTAAGCTGATTACATTACAATGAAACATACCCATTATTTTATATTAAGCTGATGTTGCTACCAAGGATCAATGGTGAATGTGAACGGGATCTTTTTGTGTGGAAAAACTTTGGAATGAGATGGGATTACAAAAGACTGTTTTTGTGCAAACAAACATAGAAAAAAGACCCATAAGAATGCTTTTTTGACTAGGCTTGTTTTATTTAATCATTCACCATTGTAGTGGTTATAAAGCATTCCTTTCCTAAATATTTTAATAATTAGCTATTTAAAAATTTCCATATACACAATCAATTACCAGACATGCATTATTGCCATCAACATATATAAAATGTCATATATGCACAAAACTTTGACTAATAAGTAGTTAAGAATGGAATATAGTGTGTATATTGATAATAAGATGAACTCACGCCAATGACTTTCTATATATCTGTTAAATAATAATCAGCGGTACCAAAGAAATAGTTGATTTGCTTATTGAAACTGATAAATTGGTCATAGCTTAAAACAATTTGCTTCATTCACTGAATCAAATAACCATGTTTGAATAAGCAAACCTAATTCTAAAAAACTAGTATATCAAACCAAAGAGTTAATCATATTAAAAAATTGAACAAAAGTATCCCAAACAAAACAAAGATTAATCACTTAAACAAATCAATCACCAAAATAATTAAAT
The DNA here is from genome assembly GCA_014162995.1 of Artemisia annua. Taxonomy (NCBI): domain Eukaryota; kingdom Viridiplantae; phylum Streptophyta; class Magnoliopsida; order Asterales; family Asteraceae; genus Artemisia; species Artemisia annua. The sequence goes on along the minus strand of LBNU01030802.1, from coordinate 37,074 downwards.
AAATAAATAAATACTTTTACCTTTTTAGCATTATTATCCTCCAGTGACGAAAAATCCTCGATATCATCATCATCATCATCAGCAACAACCACCGCTGTACTGTTACCCCCGCTTTCTACCCAAAGCAAGCCACATTTTGGGGGGTTTTCGAATTCCTTGTGTGGTAGTGTCGCAATTATTTAATCAATTCATTACGATTCAGTAATAAACTACTGTATCAGTTATAGCCTATGACCAATTATTTTTGACCTTCACTTATTATGCCTAACAAATATTGAAGAATCCATCCGTTATTAATGAATTTGGAGGTCCGTCAACTCTTTCCTTTTCTTCATTTCCCACCCCTTTTATTTTTTTATTCCCTCTCTTGTTTTATTATACTTTCAAACGTAGATGCTTTATCCTATAAGAGTGTTCATCTTCAATGTTACGTAAAGAGAACATGAGGTCAAACTCTCAAGTCATAAAGAATGGTGAAATATTGATAGACAAATTGCTTTCCAATGGATATCCTATATTCGACAATATGAACTATCTAGCATAACTTATATTCATAATGAAAGACTTCAAGCCCTTTTTGTCTGGTGTCACATGGAAAAAAACAATGGTAACTTTTATTCAGTTAATAACAGCCGCCCTTGAACTTAGGTTTTCCAACATCATTCTGTAATAAAACTAAACTACCCTTAGATATGTTCTTCCGAATGATTCAATGAAAAACTCACTAAACTTGGTGAAAGTAAATAATCTGACGAAAGTCAACTCTTTTTATGCTTAAAAGTTTCATCCCAATTTAGAACATAACTATATAAACAAAAACCTCTCTATGATAATAAAACCACATAATAATACTAAATGAACTTAATTTTGATATGATCAAAAACACAGTTTGACTTTCAGAAAAAGTCAACTCTGTTAGCTGAAGTTCCTAAGCTAACTTATCATACATATCATACATTGATGTTGATAAAACTATCCTATTGATGACCAACAAAGTATCTTCACACCACACTAGCGCTTGACTTGTAAGATGATACAACAGAGAACTTGAGATATGAAAAAACTGCTTGAGCTAGAACAAACCATTAGGCCCCGGGGATTGAGCTTCGAGTTCATTTTGGTTCGATGAAGTGCTGATTGGCAATCAAACATGCAGGAAATGGTTCAGTTGTATAATCGATAGTAAAATACGTATCAAATGATAGGAAAATTAATTAACATCATATCAATTTCAAAACTTAAATTAACATAAGACAGATTTTCAGGTAAACAGAGAAGTACCTGTTGAAATAGTTGTTTACAGAGGACTAAACAACAGTGTAGCAGAACGTTTCATAACCACCATTATCAGAGGTTCGTTTCATGGGTGTTAAGCCACATAACTCAAAAGTTGTTTTCAACCCAATAATACGTAGACCTTTCAATTGAAAAATGCTCTGTGGAAGACGACATATTTTTGTACCTGTTATATCTAACTCTTCTAAACATTTTAAATGCCCAAGTTCCTCAGGCAAAATATCAAGTGTACAATTGAGCAAATGAAAATATTTTAGGCATTTCAGTTCTAAGATGCTCTTAGGAAAACCTCCAAAAAATTCATAGCGCCTGAAAATTAGCTTCTCTAAACATTGTAATCGGCAAAGATCCTCCAGTGACTTCTGATCCCATTCAATTTCAAGATATTTCAGATGTTTCAGCATACAAATGCTATCCGGAAGACGACTAATCCCAGTATTTGACAACATTAGCTTCTCTAGAGATTCTAATTTGCCAAAATCTTCAGGTAAACTCTTAAGATCCAAACAAGAATTAAGTTTGAGAGATTTCAGCTGCTTTAACATACAAAGACCATCGGGAAGATGTTTTATCTTTGGAAGGGACAAACAAAGCTCCTGCAGGGATTCTGATTGGCCAAAATCCTTGGGTAATTTTTCAAGAACACCACAATATAGTTTGAGAGATTTCAGCTGCTTTAACATGCAAAGACCATCTGGAAGATGTTTTATCTTTGCACGGGACAAACAAAGCTCCTGCAGGGACTCTAATTGGCCAAAATCTTTGGGTAATTTCTCAAGATCCCGACAAAAATCAAGTTTGAGAGATTTCAGCTGTTTTAACATACAAAGACCATCTGGAAGATGTTTTATCTTTGTGTGGGACAAACAAAGCTCCTGCAGGGATTCTAATTGGCCAAAATCTTTGGGTAATTTCTCAAGATCCCAACAAGATTCAAGTTTGAGAGATTTCAGCTGTTTTAACATACAAAAACCATCTGGAAGATGTTTTATCTTTGCATGGGATAAACAAAGCTCCTCTAGACATTGTAACTGGTGAACGTCCTTGGACAATTCTGGAATACCACGGGCTTCAAGTGTGAGCTTTTTTAAACATTGCAAACTAAAAATGATTCTAGAAAAACTTTTAAGGTTTGTGCAAGAACTAAGACCTATAGAAATAAGCTTTTCAAGATTTCCAAATGACGAGGCAGCTGGATCTTCTTTATAAAAACATGTAAACAAGAAGTTTGAAAGATCCTTGACCGGGTGCAACGGGTCTATTATGTCTTTGCACTCCGCAATGAGATGTAACTCTGATAAAGAACCAACCTCAAGTAATTTAGACTGTTTATCAAACAGAAAAGATTTAAACCTCCCACAACCACTTAAGTTTAAGTAGACAAGCTTTTTTAGACATCCAACAGGAGCATTAATTTCTGTTAAATTTAAACAGTCTTTGAGATCTAACCTCTCGAGATTTGGAGTCAGCTCAATGTCAAGGGTCCTCAACTTTGAATGACTGAGGTCTAGGGATCTGAGATTTAGACGTCTTGAGGGCATGTGAAGTTCTACCAAATTATACCCAATAAGACTTAATATCTCCAGATCCGGAGTCAGCCCAAGGATAAAATTATTTAACCGTGAACTATTGAGGCTGAGGGTTTTGAGCTTTGGACATCCAAATGGCACATAAAGTTCTTCCAAATCACATCCAGCAAGACTTAAGTTCTCGAGTTTTGGAGTTGGCCCTAGGTTAAGATTCCTCAACTTTGAATTATTAAGGACGAGGGATATGAGCTTTGGACATCCAAAGGGGACGTGAAGTTCCTCCAAATCACATCCAGCAAGACTCAACGTCTCGAGATCCGGAGTTAGACCCAAGTGAAGATTCCTCAACTTTGAACCATTAAGACTGAGGGACTTGAGCTTTGGACATCGGAAGGGCACATGAAATGCTTCCAAATCACATTCAGAAAGACTTAATGTCTCGAGATCCGGAGTCGGCCCAAAGTCAAGGTTCCTCAACCTTGAATTATTGAGGCTGAGGGATTTGAGCTTTGTACATCGGAAGGGAAAAAGTTCTTCCAAATCACAGCATCTTACAAGACTTAACACCTCGAGATCTGGAGTCGGACCAAGATTAAGGTTTTTTAAATTTGAACCATCAAGACTGAGGGATTTGAGCTTTTTACAATGGAACGGCATGAAAAATTCTTCCAAATCACAACATCCTACAAGACTTAACGTCTCGAGATTCGGAGACGGTCCAAGGTTAAGGCTCTTCAACTTTGAATGATTCAGGTTTAGAGATTGGAGCTTTGGACATCCATCGGGTATGTAAAGTTCTATCAATTCTTGACAATGTTCAAGATTTAAAATCTCGATATTTGGAGTCACCCCAAGGTTCATTGTTTGCAACGGTGTGTAACTAAGGTCCAGGAACCTGAGCTTATCAAGAACCTATCAAATAGAGACAAAGAAGATGAATATATATGGTATAATAGCAAACAATATTGATGTATAGCATTATACTAGTAAATCATGAAAATTAACCAACCGGCCATTATTCTACCTTTCTTGTTCGCCCTTTCCGAATGTTTTCGATTATGCTAAAAGACATGTCAAGTCCAACAAGACTATTTGCTTGAAATGTTTCATGTAAAGATGAAAAAGGGTAATCTCGCCAACTGAGATATTTTAACGCATTTGGAAAGCGTTGGCTAACCTGATTATCTTTCCAATTAGGTCCGGAACACATGTAAAGAACTCGAAGATTCCTCATGTTTCCTAGACCTCTCATAACAGTTGCAAGATTTAGTGTCATTGGTGACAATTTTATACATCTTGTTGTTTCATTAACCTTTGCCTGTACACCAAAAAGAAGTAATAAAAACATGTGTCATAACAAATAAAAATGAGTTAGTTTTATTCACTTTAGAAATAAATTTGATCCTTACCCAATCACAAGCCAATATATTTTCAATTTCCCCATCAATCCACAATCTGCTTTGTCTGTTAGGGTCATCGGGGTGCAAACGGAAAACAATATTTCTGCCCATTTCTTCTATATGGTCATGCATGCCCAAGCTCCCATATTCAGTAACAGTTATGAGAGATTTCTGCTCAAGAACTCTTATACCAATGATACCATTAAATCCACAGCTTTCAAACACCTGGATTGCTCTGTCTTTCTGCTCACCTTTTAATATGCATGCTACATCCAGGAAGATTTCTTTGTAATCATTCTCTAGATCGTTAAAGCTTATTTCCAATACTTTTTGGGTTTCCTTCTGCGGAACTGTTTTTAGTCTTTCTAAAACATCTCTCCACTCTAGCTCATTTTTACCACACAGAAACGAACCCAAAACTTTTATCGTTAAGGGTAGACCGGCTGCATAACGTACAACATCTCCTGATAGTTGTTCGTACCCTTTAAGTGGAATCTCTCTCCCAAATGCGTACCTACTGAGTAGGCAAAGAGCTTCCTTATTCAACAACAGATTGACATCACGAATCAAGCTCACTCCATGTGATACTAGTACTTGTTCATCTCTGGTTGTAATGATAATCGTACTTCCTGACTTAAACCAGTTAGGCCGACCAGCTAAAGCCTCAAGTTGGTCTATCTGATCCACATCATCTAGAACAACTAGAATCTTTCTACTACGCATCCTCTTTCCCATCATGTCTTTCCCGTCAGCAACACTACTTACGGTAATGCCTTGATCATTCAAAACATCTGAAAGTACTTGTTTCTGCAACGACTTCAAACCCGACAAAGAGGTTTTCGAAACTTCCCTCACGTTTTCAACAAAGCTTTTACCTTCAAACTCACTTGATATACGAACATAAACAGCCCTGGCTAAAGTTGTCTTTCCCCCACCTCCCATCCCCTTGATTCCAATAACACGAACATCTTCGGTACAGCTTTTCAAAGATGTAAGAACCTCGTTGATTCGCATCTCCATGCCTACTAGCTTGCCATCAATACTCGAACTAATGGAACATAACTTCTTGAATATATTATCGACAATTATTTGGATCAATTTAGATTCATCCCTGTAACATTAAACGATATTTAGCTAGCTTGCTCAAATTTCATATTACTAACAGTTAACTTCAGACTTATAACATAAAGTATTAGAAACATACAAAATGAAAGAATATTTCACACATACGAGGAAGTAATTAAATTACCCATTAGCAGTCGCTTTCAACTCCCACCCTGCCAGGTTTGATGCTTCTTTCATAGCATCTCTCCACTTCTGAGCAGCCTCTTTCTTTGTATTTTTGGCAAAGGCCTTTCTAACTGGCCCACTTTGTTTTCGTACTTCGGTGGGCTGCACATCATGGAACACGGGGTAAGCGGTATGCTCGCTCGTATTCTGGCACTCCATAATCTTGACAAGCTCATTTAAGCACCAAGATGAAGAAGCATACTTTTTAGAGAAAACAATTATGTAGAATCTTGAGTCCTCGATGGATTTGATTAGTTGTTCGTTGATCATTTCCCCTTTTTCTATCTTCTCATCATCCTTATATGTTTCAATGCCTTTCTGCTTCAGAGCTTGATAAAGATGGCCAACGAAGCTGTTACGGGTGTCCTCACCCCTAAAACTTAGAAACACGTCATACTTGAAGTTCTTTTGAATGGATGAAGATGAAGTCGACGCCATTCTAGTTGTTATCTAAGGATCTGTTGTTTAAAGAGAATTATCTTAACTAGTAATTGCAAAGAAACTTGGATAAGAAGATTAACTGTATATTGAGAAGACAAAGACTCAATAACGTAAGGCTATTATTTGGTCAAGAAAGATAAGATTCATTTAACAGATATAGCTAAACTCACGTCAATCACTCATTCTTTACTTTGACTTATACATTTTATTATTTTCCCAAACTAAAATGAACTTTACTTCCATAGAATTACCTGTTAGACATGTTAACTAATCTCATTGGATTGATGGATCTTTGAAGTTTGAACGAGTAAAATCAAATAATACACTGGCATCATAAAGTCTTCTTCCAATCTTACATTTTTTATGTTATATATTTCCTAAAATGACGAGCCCTCAAAAATGGTTAAAAATATTTTCTACAAGTTGAGAGCCTGAAAGTATAACTTCTAACAATTCTAACAATTTGGAGAAAACTAACATTGTAATGAACTATTTTTCCACGGGTCATCTTCTTGACCCAGTTTGATCTGAAAGTTTAAACAGATGAAATCAAGCTCTGTTTTGTTACAAAAATAGCAAATGTTACCTTTTATGTTTAATCATCAAATAAACACTGCTGATTTTGCATAAATCAAGCTTCAAACAAGCAAATTTTAGGCTCAAATTCTAAAACTAAACTCAGGTCTAAAATATGTTTGTTAGTTAAAAAAAGGTCTTGACTACAACTTGAATTTTGGAAAGCTTCTGCTATATTCTCTGTTTTCCATTAGCAAACTGCCTTTGAACATCCCAATCAGTTTCTTAGTGTCTCAACACGAGTATATACCAATCTCACATTTCAGCCACACGATAAACACTCATTTCTTCTTAGAGGAAGTATTCTTCGCCTTTTTATGTTTAAATCCTCCACTCTCCTGTCAAAACAGCAAATGTTTTAATGATAATAGAAATCATACTTGCTAAAGGACAACAGCGTCTTTATTTAGCTCATATCATCTTTACACACAAAAGATTTTTAAACATAAACTTTATTAATATAAAGCAAAACAAGGTATAGAAGTTGGGAGATATATTTCAGTAGTACCTTTTTATAGTGAATGTAAGCAGCTTTGCCATTCATTTCTTGCCCATTTTACTTACATAAACCTGAAAGTACAAGAAAATTGTATTTATATCATACCACACAAAAGGAGATGCCGTCAAAAAGTAGGGGTGGCAATTCCTAACACGAAACACGACCAAAAACCGACACAAAAATAAACCGGTTCGGGTCTGGTCTAACCAGTTTTCGGGCCGTGTGTGTTTAACAGGTTGACCGGCCAACCCACTTGGGTTTTTTTTCTTTTTTTTTTAGATAAATTATGTTTGTAGTGGGTTAAATTACTTAAATGGGTTAAACAAGTCGACCAGTTTAGAAAAACGGGTTGAACAGGCAGTGTTCGGGTTATATGTAAACGGGTTAGAATTGAAATAGCTGACCTAACTACATAAACATGTCATGCTCGGGTAAAGGTGTTTTGGCATGCCAATCCCAACCAAAACCCAACCCGTATTTGGTTCTAACAGTTTCTTGATATGAAATGGCTACAATAACAGAACAAGAACTTTCCAACTTACCCTCTTCCCATTGCCATTAGTGAACCAATGCCCCGTCCCTTGACCATCTGCTTGAACCCTTCTTTTGCCAGCATCTTTTGTAATCCCTTTCGCAGCATTGACTTTAGGATTCATGAAACCTTGTGATGTTTCTTGAGTCTTTGATTTTCTTGATTGTTTCCTTGTTGAGCTTGTCTCAGCTTCATTACTTCTAGCAGCCTGTTTAGTTTTGTCAGCGCTGCTAAATTGACCCCTAAAAACACAAGAAATACAACAAAAAGTTATACTCCGTATTTGAAAAGAGTTATTTGCATATAACCCCTTAAAAGCTATCAATAATATAGCAGAAGTAACTTACATGTAATCGATATTTGATGTACTGGGCTGATTAGACTCTCTATTTGCTGTGTTTAACGGGAAAAAGTTGCACAAACGAGTTCGCACAAGCTCTTGGACCCTCAAATCATTATGGAAAAAATACTGATGAGCTGGCGGACGAGGGTCACCCAAATCTATTACGCTGTCCATAACATGACTATTATGGTTACTTTTTCCAATATTACTCTGAACTTTACTTTTTTCTTTCATGGAACTAAAACATTCCTCACAGACCTCATCTAGTGCAGGTGTCGGGATATGGAACCTCTTCTCGTGTCTAAGTTCTTCCCATAAATCTTTTCTGGCTGAAGTATCGAGTGATTCACTTAATTTTCTCGGCTGATGTAAACCTACACTTTTTCCCCTATCCAAATTAGATTCTGACTTGCTGCAGGTCTTGTTAGTAGCAACTTTACTGGTAGAAGGAATATCCGAATCAGTCAGAATCGATCAGCTGAAACTTTCTAAGAGGACTGACAGTCAACTTTGGAAACAGTTGTTTGCTGCAGCTTGTGACTACGGATTCTGGCGCGTTTGAGACATTTGAGAGATTTTGCTTTCTTTTCCCTGATTCTCTGGTCAAAACACCTAGTCCGGTAAGCGGGAATTTGGAACTGTTACTGACTGAATAGTGTTGTGTTGGAAGAGTCTCATCTGCATTTAGCAATAATAATAAGTGAATAATGATAAACAAGTGCACGTGACAGTAATTAGCACACTGGTTTAAGATACGTCAAACTGTAAATTAGTTTATGGAATCTTATAAATCATAAAACTAGCACAAATACCATCCCTGTACGCAAAGTTAATCAACGTGGATATCTTTGTGATCTTTCTTGGATTAAAAAGAATCACAAATTTCTGCATATTTAAGAGTTATGTGTGTGCTAAATACAGTAATGAGTTACAAAGTGGGATGATGGATTACATAAAATATCCCATGTTAATAAACACAATCCCATTTCGTTATTCAGATATGAAAAATCATTGTTAACGAGTACAGCTTTCTTGTTAAGACATCAGTAACCGTCCAAAGGGGTGCGCAACGGCACCAATTCCCTAAATACACCAGACTTGCTACATTATAATAAAAAGTAACTAAATATATTACACAATAGACACAATGAAGTTATAAAAAGGGTTACTAGTAAGTCCATCCACCCACAACATACAGAAAATAAGTCCAGCTTTTCGTTACTATTAGAGTTCAAAATAATGTAACTGGCTGCAAAACTCATCCAGATAAGAATACAGAATTACAAACTTTGTTTTTCTCTTTATGACTACTCTTAATATCTGATAATTACATTTTGAAATGGCAAATAATCAGTAAATTTTAGTGTTTAGACGGATGTTAACTGATTGATATCATTTTTAGACAAGCTATTTCAAAGTTGCAGATTCATACTATCTGATTCCAATTACTTTACCATTAAACTTCAATGATAATCAACATTACCAAAGTAACACTAGCACAACTAAAGGGTACCTACGAAAAACTGTTACTAATTTGCTAATCCCAAACACCCTCAGTACCGTAATAAACAGATAACAAAACAATCCCCTAATCATCGTATGATATCATAACTAACAAACCTAACTCTAATAAACAATCACACATAGAAATATCAATCACTTTTACCTTCAGCATTATTATCCTCATATCATCATCATCAACAACCCGAACCCGAACTACACCCGCGCCTTAACGGCTTCAATCTCGGCCGTAACAACTCCTCATTCTCATTCTGATTATCATCTGAATCAGCAACAGTTAGGTGTTGTTTGTTTCATTAAGATGTTTTGGGTCTGAATCTGACTACCACATCTTACTAGTAAGAGGTGGCTATAAAGTCTGAATCTGAATGAAATAATGTTGTTTGTTTTTTAATAATTGTCTGAATGATTTTAATCGTCTATTTTTTAAGTATATATTAAGTCATACCAATATAATAAATAAGTAGCTTGAATTTATCTATAAAAATGAATATTTGGAAAATAAAATCAATTTTGAAATTCACAAGTTTCGATTCACACTTGTCAATGAACTTGTTACGAGTAACAATCTTTGTCGGTTCCAGTAAACTAGCTCGTTTTCTAATCCACGAACCCGAAAAATCCAGCCCAGCACTATTTTGTAGTCCGAATTATAACACCAAAATATATATAACAATTTCAACCCAATCCAAAAATTAGCCAAGATTTAAAAGATTGGGCCCAAAAGAAGTTATATCTTTGTTTACACTTTACCCACCAAACTTGGCCCAACTAAACTTTACCTAAAACCTAAATATAAATAACGACCCCCAAAAATACTCACGCCTCACTTTCTTTTCCAGTCACCAACAACTTCCACTATAGCATCACCTAACACCATAAACCATTCTTACCTTGTTTTCTCTTGTTACAACTTACAAATGAAATACTCCGTACAAGCCAAAAGCACCTTCTATTTCCTTTCTAAACCGAAGCTAAAACCATATACGTCAAATCTTGAAGTACCTTTGAATATGTAGTTTTGTTTCTCGGCTTCAAGATCTTTATAAAGGTCTCGGGGTAAGGCTTTTGTATCTCGGGTGAAGGGTTTTGTTGGTTTAAAGGGTTTGCTAAGGGGCAGTAAGACATAATCACCGTATCTTACTCGGGTAAGATGTATATGTCTACCTACGTCTGACTCGCAAAAAAAAAACAAACAACATCTATGTCTGACCGCGTCTGACTGGTAAGACGTCAGAGGCAGTCAGACGTTTTTTTTTAAAAACAAACACACCCAGTGTCTCAATTTCAAATTCATCATCATCATCAGCTACCGGAACCCGATTCGATGTGTTCGGGTATCCATTTGGGGGTGCGGGTGTGGTTTGGAGATGATCGAAATCGAAGTCGAAACCTAATGAGAATGAAGGTGCTTCAAAATCACCCATTATGATTGATTAACTGATTATTGGTGTTGTGAATTTGTAAATGTGTGGCGGCATTGCGCGTGTGTAAAGAATGTTTTCAAACTCACAATTTGGATTAAAAATTAAAAGTAGCTCTGTGTGCTAGTAGTGAGCAATAGTCGCAGCTCACTTAAAGCTGACATAACAGGTCACACGAATCTGTTAAGACACGAACCTGTTAAGGTCAAAAACAAACACGACCCGTTAACTGATCGTGTCATTTTTCTCAAACACGAACACGACACGAAAATTAACAGGTGCACCTGTTAAGACCTTTTAAAAAACCTGTTAACATGCATATTATAAAAGTCTTGACTAAAACTTTAAAAAAAAATCCTTAACAATACAAAAAATACAAAAGCACTTACAAATCTTAACTAATACAGCATAATGATAATAATCTTTAACATTACAAAAGTTCATAAAACTCTTAATAATACAAAATTATTAATTCAATGATTAGAACAAAAAATATAAAATATTAAAAAAAAAAAAATATATATATATATATATATATATATATATAGTGTAACTTTCTTACGAGAACCACTTTTATCTGCAAGAACTGCGAGAACCACTTTTTAGCCATTAGATTAGTTGATCAAGGGTTAAAATTGAATGTGCCATTTATGTAAATAACTAAAAGAGCATGTTGGTTGCTGTAAATAGTGTAAGGGTAATTAAGGTATATTGCAATAATACTTTTTTTAAAAACCGTCCATATATCTCTGGATTTTTAAGATCTGTTTTAACCTAAAAAAAAATGTGCCGCCTCCTCATCAAAAATCCTTTTCTCCCAAACTTTCGATCTGTAAAATTGATTTGCGTATGCATGATTTAAAAGTCAATTGTGTTTGAATTATAGGACAGGTATTTAATATTGAATTAAATTTACTGTTCATTCTTCGATTGTATAATTGTTTATTATTCAGTGTTGTTGTTGACTCGTGGCTTTGGTAATTATGGGTACTAGTGTCATGAGTCAAAACTTGTCTATTGGTTATAAACCATGAATTAAGTTTAGTCATCATGAGAGAATTAGATTTACCGCACTAGGAGTGGAAATTTTTTGACGCTTGATTTAATACCGAATTTTGGAGGCCTTTTTTTTATTTGTATTTTTTTTAAGTTATGTTTTTTTTTTGGTTTAATCTTTGCCCTTAGTTGTTGGTTTGGTTCAAAATTGGATCTTTCTCGCTTACAATTAGTTGTGATTTAATCTATACCGGTAGTTGTGAGTCTGGTTAAAAAAACATATATGTTTTCGGTTTGGTTCAAAAAAACATATATGTTTTCGGTTTGGTTAAAAAAAACATACATGTGTTGTAAAACATATATGTTTTGGAAAGATACATATATGTTTACCGTACAAAACATATATGTTTTGTGTCTGTTGTTTAATTATTTTCGTGCATGCTTGTTTCAGATTGATTGATGAAGATGATGATATCATTCAAGACCGAAAAGTGGGATGAACACGGTCATACATGAAGCTAATTTGCAACCTTTGGAGATATATGATTATTACATGTGTTTTTGTACTTGTAATCAAGTGAAATGTAACATTTAAGTATATAAATCTTGTTTTTCTTTTTATAATGATTTATGTTCTTTAATTTGTGTTTCTAAAAATATTGGTAGGTAGATAAACAAAATGTTAGCTAAAAAAAACATGTATGAACCTTGACTATTTGGAAAAAAACGATGTATGCATTTTGACTAATTGAAACATGTATGCACCTTGACTATTTTGGAGGAAAAAAACATATATGCACCATTGCTATTTAAAAACATGTTAGAAAAAAAAAAAGAAAAAAAAAAAAAAAAAAAAAAAAAAAAAAAAAAAAAAAAAAAAAAAAAAAAAAAAAAAAAAAAAAAAAA
>LBNU01030801.1:189703-202735 GCA_014162995.1 Artemisia annua | reverse complement strand
GAGATCAAATAATCCATTAGGACGTTTCAAGTTTAAAACACAAGTATATTGTAAACTTGAGTAATCGTAGCTTGATGCCAATTGTGGAAACTAAAGGGGGGTGAATATTTACCTCTTTTTTATCGGTAATTATCTTATTAAATATTATTGATAACTTTCGTGTACAAGATATACGATTACCGCAACTTGGACTATTCCTCGGGTCAGCGCCTTCGTCCCCGAGCAACTCGAGAGTTTCAAGCACTATCAACAAGCTCCTTTATCCGGCGGGAAAACCTTACACTCGCTTACTATGTTACCGACATAAGCTAGTGTCGAGATCTTACCAAGGGTACAGACCACTCCGTTTTAGTTTCTTTCACAATGGCAGACAATCCCTTACACTTTGTATTTTAAGGCACAAAACTAACCGATCACAACTATAACACAAAGAATGAAAAAGTATAGACTTAAGATCTACACAATGCTTAGTTATCAAGATTTGCAACTTCTTGTTGGAAGCTTGAAACTAAATGAGTTTAGTGAACTTCTTTGCTTACATAAAAACTTCACAAACAACAGAAAAGGTAATGGTTATGATGAGGGATAATTATGAAGTGTGTGAAAAATAATGAGAGGATGAAAAACAAAAGCTAGCAAATGGCTTGGTATGTATAGGCAAAAATATTTTTTGGCCTGGCGGACCCGCGTAACCCTCCCCAAGGGTTCCGCCCCGTGTAACACCCAAGGGTGTCGCCAGTCTGACAGGCAATTTACCTTAACAGTAATTCCAAACCAATCCTAAGTCATCAACCTTAACTTCTTCCCTCATGCAGCTTGTAGGTCTAGTTTAAGATAGTCAAACACATCAAGGTTTATATCAATGTGAATGACTAGAGAAGTAAGATGAGATGTTACACATAAAATAACAGATGGAAATACATAAAAACTTAACGTTCAAAGCATAAAGTCTCATACATCCTAGTACTAGCTTGCGAACACATTGAAGTTATACACTACATTATAGGCATGCCAGAACTTTACTTCCATACCAGTAGTGTCACATCAAGACTTAAGTGTAAACTAAGTTCAATTTGTGTAAGGTACTACTTGGTTATCAAACACACAAAGTTTTTATTACATGATGTGACATATCGATATTTAATGAATATGAATATTGTTGTGTTATATATATTTAAAATGTGAAGAGTAAAATGTAGCAAAACAAAGATTATGCAAGACTTGAAACTAAAATTGTATTTTACCAAAAACTAAAGTTTATACTTTGTCGTTAACAAAACTTAGCAAAGATCGTAAAATATAAATAACGTTTTTAAGCGATATTTGTATTAACAGAAAGAAAAGCATACAATATAATCAAACAACACATAGACATATTGAATGGTTAAAGGATAACTTATCTTCAATTAAACATAGAAAAAAGTAGGGGTTTGAAACCCTTACAAAAGCTGTAAATTCGTACTAGGGTTTGTGCCACAAGTTCTCTCCAAAAAGGTTCTCTTTAATGAATGAAAAATCGAAAATATATATAGAATTTACAATCTAACGGCATCACCTTTTGGGTCGTGACGCCGTCAAGTCGTCGTCCTAGGGATTCTTGATTGCTTAGATCTACATCTGACGCCTTCTGGTTGTATTATGCTCTGGGCCGTCTCTCTTTAACATAACACGTGACGGCCTTGGCGAATTAGAACATGAAGCCATCACGTGTAAACTCCTAAAAATCTTTATGGCCCGTCAAGTGTAAAACAGATATCCACCTCTTGATCAACAAGTGACGACGTCACCTTCTGAGCCTTGATGCCGTCAGGTACTGTTTCCAGCTTGAATTCTTGACTTTGTCGTTTTCTTCACTTTTTTCTCCAAAAATGTCCAAAATGCTTCCTTTTCCAAAAAATTTCTCCAAAGTACCTAAATTGACAAAAGAAACGATTTAAATTAATAATTGATCATATTATCACGACTTAGTGCTTAAATGAGCCCCTAAAAGCGTAATAAATTTCTCCTTATCAAATACCCTTACACCTGGTATTTGCTTGTCCTCAAGCAAATGAGCTTTTATTCTAATCGAAATACAAGTTAGAGGTCATTTAACATTATTATAAATATAATTACAACAAATGACCGTTCCTCCTTAATCAAAATAAGCACAGAAATTATACACTAGTACCTTGATGCGTGGTTTTCCATCCTTACAACAGGTTTTACCTCTCGAGGGATCTCAAGAGGTTTACAACCCCACCAGGCAGTGTACCTGACCGATGTAGTATAGGATAGTGGTAAGTACGGGGGATTGATCGTTCTCTCACAGGGAATAGTGTTCGTTAGGATAGAAAAACTACTCTAATAGGTCTAAGGGTGGAAGGAAGATTCTTTTTGTATTTTTATATTTTATGGAAAGCAAGTAAAATCTCGGTTTTTAGAGGAAGGGCGGAATTAGTTGCTAGTCAACAAACCCAAGTTTACTACTTATGCAGATTAAAATAAAATAAATATCTAAACTATTGTGGTTGTGAAAACAATATGGAGAAAATTGTGTTTACTTAGATTTCATTACTCCCTAACTATCTTTTACCGGTTAATTGATCATCGTGTGTTACTCTTTTGTTGGATGAAGGGTGTATTCCTAATACTCATGGAGTGGGCATACATATCTCTCCATTCTATGAGCTTCTTATCTCGCCCTATGCCAATGGCACGCACAACCATAGGGGTGTAACAAGTGGCCTCATGCGTAAAATCTACCTGATAGCCTAAGTATCCTCGACTACACTGTTCCCCAAGACGTTCAACCGCCGTTAACCATAAAGGAGGTTGGCCAGTTTTTCTTTGAGCCTAACATCGATTGAACAAATCATCCCAACAAACACAACACCACCACCACATTAACCAATAATTATAGTTAGGTTCATTAGATCTAAGGAAACACTAAAGAATTTAGCTACTCATGTTAATTGAAAGATAAGAACAGATGATAGACAACCAACACATAGAGCATATTGATTGAATTAAAGGTGAAGACTTATCTTTAATAAGCACTAGGCTTCCAAGGGTTGGAAACCCTAAAAGTCGCAGAAAATTCATCTTTAGGGTTTGCCCTAAAAGTTCTCCACACAAAGTTCCACACATAATGAATGAAAATAGAAAATATATATATAGATTTTAAGTTCGGACGGCGTCAGCTTATAGGCGGTCTGACGCCGTCAGCTCGCGCGCCATTAGGGTTCTCGGATGGCCTAGATCCATTTGGGACGTGGTCAGCATGTAAACCTTCTGGGCCGCTCTCTTTAACTTTGGTCTCTCGACGGTACAAACCTTTTTAACACCCTGACGGCCGTCAGGTGTAAATTCTTGAAATCTTTCTGGCCCGTCATTGATAATAGAATTCCACTCCTTTTGTCATCCTTGCTGACGGCGTCACACCCCTACGTGACACTTTGACGCCGTCAGGTTGTAAAATCCTGCTTCTTTAAGACTTTGTCGTTTTCTTCACTTTTATGCTCCAAAAACGTCCAAATGTGCATGTTTTCCAGAATTCCTCTCAAAAGTACCTAAAATGACAAAAGAAACGATTTAGGGCAATATTTGATCACATTTATACGAATTAGGGATTAAATGACCCCCTAAAAGCGTAACACTTTTCGTCTCATCATACCTCAAAAATAGTGTTTGGATACTCTCATCTCTCGGGTGTTATAAACCTATATATCACTATATGGAAATGGAAAAATATCACTCACTACTTGTCATTGCAAATAGATTATCATAGGCTTGGGAAAGGATCAGAAACCTCCACCAGTTGGCGTAAGCACCTATGAAAACTATCAAAGAGGTCTTTTCAAGGGTTATAACGTTAGGTGTAGGGACATGGAAAACACGGTTTGTTGGATAAAGGATATTTTACTGGTGGCAAGTCAATTATCTTGATCAATTACATGTACAATACGGCGTTGCTAAGCCAAGACTCGACTCAACTTAAGCTAATCATAAACTAACAAAAACTTAAAATAAACATAAAAGGAAACGAGATAATAGTCCGTATGTTTTTCTCTTTTCTTTTTCTAATTTTTTTTCGTTTTTCTTGATTTTTCAATTTTTTTTCCGTACACTCTTGCCCTACCATCCAAAATAATACATCAAGGGGGCTCGTTTCTCCCCTTACACTTGAACTTTTATATAATTTATATATATAACTATTCTAATGACTCGAATCAAGAAAGTCAAAACACTTGGAGTACTTTAAAACATTTACGCAAATATGGGCGTAATAATTGATGTTTTTCCCCATTACTTCATAACATTAGTACTTTACCCATGAGTCTCAATCGTCCCAAAACAATATGTACAAGATATAACTCGACTTAGCAATCATGTAATCAATTAGACAATTAACAAAGTGTTTAAACATGTGTTGTAACAATAATGCATTAAAGATGTGTGCATACAAGGTGGGCTAAGGCGATTTGGGTGTATATTTGGGGGTGGATTGTAAAAAAATTCTTATTTTAAGTAAAATGCTTAAAGTTAGAAAATAAAAAGATAGGATCTGAGGGGTGTACTAGGGGTATCGTGTACTAAAAATGAGTACATCGCAAAGGTGTGGGAGAATTACTTGACCAATGAAGTCAATGTAATTATATAAACAGGTTTAAAACATGGGTTATCCTAATGCCTCTTATCATGTAGTAAATCCAAACTACACGAATGTAGTCTCACTTGTGGTCTCGGGATGAATCACTAACGCAAGTCCTAGAATCTAAGTACTACCGATACACTCACAAGCACTAAGGCTTTTTCCTAAAAAATCTAGGGGCGAACCTCACATATTTGGGGTGGAAATTTTTTGAGTGGTACGGTTTTTTGTGCTAGTCATATAATTCCTATTCATGAGACGCTTATTAAGACTAAAGTTTCACTCCTATATGTCGCAAAAAAATTTAAATTTGGTGTTAAAATTACCCTAACAAGTGTTCCTTTTAGTTTTATTACACATCTACTATTAAACAAACAAAAATCAAGTGCAATTGTAATCTCTAAGGAATCTTCATTTACCCCCTTACACTTAAGCCGAACATTGTCTCCAATGTTCAATTAAAAGATGTAAAAGAAATGAAAATGAAAGAATGAAAGAAACCAATATTCCCCTGATTCGTTTGGTGTGGATAATGTAGTTACATGGTTAAATCCTCCTCCAAGAAAATGTGAAAATTCCAAGATTAAAGCAGCGCCAAAAGCTTCGTGTATTGCATGTACATCTTCTTGTCCAATATAACCTGTTAAACCTGAGAAAACAAACAAGAAAACCTAGCGTAAAATCGGCGGTAAATTCTACATAAAAGTAAATCCTAGAAAGCAAGTAAAAATATAATGCTTGTGGAATGAATATTTTGCAGTTCCTGAAAGTTTAAAAGTTAAAGATTTTACAAAACTTTACAATTCCGACAGAAAAACAAAACTTGCATAATTTGCAAAAAATTTATACCTGACGTCGTCAGGTTGTAAAGCCTGACACCGTCAGAATTGATCTGACAGAAATTTTATAATTTGTTTCCGGAAAGTTTCTAGAAAAACCTATGCCTTGATTCCTGGAATTCCTGCAAAACATTCATTATGACTAGATACAAGCATTTGACTCAAACAAGTACTAATGTGTATGTTTATTTAATATTGTTATTGTTCATGTTCAATTCGTTCTTAAAAACGAATTTAGATTTCCCTTACACTTATCTTTTGCAAAATACCTTTATATGTAGTTAAGACGAAGTTAAAAATAAAATAAAGCATTTTCATAATTTAATTTGAAACATGAACCATAAACAATATAAATAAAACATGCATACGGAAGCAAATAAAATCAAACAAACAAACAATCAAACAAATAAAGCTTGGGTTGCCTCCCAAGAAGCGCTTTTCTTTATTAACGAGTCTTGTAGCTAGACTAAAAGTCACGTCTACGTTTTCTTATTTAACTTACATGGCAATTCGAAACTCTTAATCCATCCTTCGTCATGCAACCTGAGTAATAAGTCCTTTTTCTATCATAGTAGATGTCATCATCAATCTCATCACCTTTTAGTTCATGTGGTCGGAGTACTTCAACTGCTAAATCTCCGATATCTTTCAACTCCTCCCTCATATGGGGCATAACAAAAGTGATCTTTTCTACTCCTTCAGTAAACTGAACCATTCCTTTATCACGATCGAAGTGCATCCTAGACACATCAACGAATGGTTTTCCTAGCACAATCTCTCCTAAGTACTGGTCTATGATGCCTCTAACATCTTCTAGGATTATAAAGTTACATTGCATAATCGATTTGGATTATAGGGGTGTTTTCTAGGATTCAACATTCCGTTCATGATCCAATTATAGTAGAGCCTAGGTATAATATTCATGGGTGCTTTCGGGTTGACATATGTGTGCTCTCTAAAGATGTAACCAACCATGCAAGGGATTTTAATATTCATATAGTTACGCTTCCTAATCCATGGCTTCTTTCTAAATTTCAAAGGACAAGGGTGTTTCAAAAGAAATTTATGGTAGCTCAATTCCTCAAGGGTTGGCGAGGAGTTTTGAACTATCTTTAAATCATTCCAAGAACCCATCTTGTTACCATTGCTAAGGTGGGTGTCGTTTTCGCAATGGTTTGTTCTTGGTTTCGTTTCTCTTTTAATTAACTCATTAAGCTCATTAAACGCCTTAATTTCTCCATCCACTCGGTTGCGTTGCAAAAGCCTTTTTTTAATTTCCAAACGTCGGCTTTCAATATCCATAATGACACACTTTTTACGAACAAATGCACAAAGAAAAAACGATAGACTAAAGAAATCCTATAAAAATAAAATAAAAATCTCACTAGAATGGAATCTAGTGAGTAGACCTAACAAAAATAAATTTCAACCTGAGCAATAACTATTCCCCGGCAGCGGCGCCAAAAACTTGATGCGTGGTTTTGCAACCTTGTAAAAGGTTTTACCTCTCAAGGGATCTTGGGAAGCTTGCAATCCCCACCAGGCAGTGTACCTGACCGATGTAGTATAGTGAGTTGGCAAGTACTGGGGGATTGATCGTTCTCTCGGGGAATAGTGTCGTTAGGATTGAAACTAATCTAACTAGGTCTAGAGGTGAGGGATGATTCTTTTTGTATTTTTATATTTTATGGAAAACAAGTAAAAATCTCGGGTAATGGAAGAGAGGGCAGAATTAGTTGCTAGCCAACTAACCCAAATAACTACTAATGCAATAAAAATAAAATAACAAGAAAGTAAACTGTGGGAACTTCTTATATGGAGAAAACGTGTTCACTTAGATTTCCTTACTCCTTAGTTATCTTTTATTGATTAATTGGTTTGTCACAATTGCACGGATGAAGGGTTGCATTCCTTAATACCATTCTTGGGGCCGTGTACGATCTTCCCCAACTCTATAAGCTTCTATCTCTTCCTATGACGACACGTTTAGTATCCTATCATGGCCTCATTAATAGTCACTTATGCATTTAATACAAACAATAAAATCGTAGTACACATCCGATTACGTTTCTTAAGACGTTCAAGCAAGTTACCGTATAGGATATTAGCCAATTTTCTTAAGCCTAATGCTAAAATCAATCACCCACAACAATTGATGACAAACCAACAACCAATAATCAATAACTAAGTTTTATTAGATCTAAGCAAACACAATACCTAAGCTAGCATGTTAAAAGAAAGAAAAGCATACAAGATAATCAAACAACACATAGACATATTGAATGATTAAAGGATAACTTATCTTCAATTCAACATGGAAGAAAGTAGGGGTTTGAAACCCTTACAAAAGCTGTAAATTCGTACTAGGGTTTGTGCCACAAGTTCTCTCCAAAAAACTTCTCTTTAATGAAAGAAAAATCGAAAGTATATATAGAATTTACAATCTGACGGCGTCACCTTTTGGGTCGTGACGTCGTCAAGTCGCCGTCCTAGGGTTTCTTGATTGCCTAGATCTACATTTGACGCCGTCTGGTTGTATTAGTCTTTGGGACGTCTCTCTTTAACATAACACGTGACGGCCTTGGCGAATTAGAACGTGACGCCGTCACGTGTAAACTCCCAAAAATCTTTCTGGCGCGTCAAGTGTAAAATAGATATCCACCTCTTGATCAACAAGTGACGGCGTCACCTTATGAGCCTTGACGCCGTCAGGTACTGTTTCCAGCTTGAATTCTTGACTTTGTCGTTTTCTTCACTTTTTGCTCCAAAAACGTCCAAAATGCTTCCTTTTTCAGAATTCTTCTACAAAGTACCTAAATTGACTAAAGAAACGATTTAAGGTAATAATTGATCATATTATCACGACTTAGGGTTTAAATGACTCCCTAAAAGCGTAACAAATTCTTAAGCTATAAGTACAACTAGTTAAAACTCTTTTTCTAACATTAAATGCAATTACAAGTTCTTAAGCTAAAAGTACAACTAATTAAAACATATTTTCTAACATTAATACAATCTTTAAATAGAAATACTTAAAATTCAGCATTACAAGTTCTTAAGCTAAAAGTACAACTAATTAAAACACATTTACTAACATTAAATAAAATACAAAACACTATTAAGGTGGTCAAAATATTTAAGGTATTCAATTAATTAACTGGTAAATAAATACAATTAAAGTAGTTATTAAAACACCCCTTACATAAAATATTCAAATTATCAAGTATATTGTACAATCAACCTAAACACAATTCCTCCATTAAATGTTACTAATATAAATAATAAATAACATTATACAAATATTCAAGCTCGAACGGGCAACGGGCCAAATGCGCTCGAGCCTAAACGGGCACGGGCCAAACGGGCTCGAGTCTGAACGGTTTACAACTCCTGGCTATTATTTTTGCTTTTTGATGTTGTTAACATTTATTTTAGGGTACCCGCCGCTGCAACGCGCGGGTACCCTACTAGTATGTGTGTGTGTATATATANTGACTAAAGAAACGATTTAAGGTAATAATTGATCATATTATCACGACTTAGGGTTTAAATGACTCCCTAAAAGCGTAACAAATTCTTAAGCTATAAGTACAACTAGTTAAAACTCTTTTTCTAACATTAAATGCAATTACAAGTTCTTAAGCTAAAAGTACAACTAATTAAAACATATTTTCTAACATTAATACAATCTTTAAATAGAAATACTTAAAATTCAGCATTACAAGTTCTTAAGCTAAAAGTACAACTAATTAAAACACATTTACTAACATTAAATAAAATACAAAACACTATTAAGGTGGTCAAAATATTTAAGGTATTCAATTAATTAACTGGTAAATAAATACAATTAAAGTAGTTATTAAAACACCCCTTACATAAAATATTCAAATTATCAAGTATATTGTACAATCAACCTAAACACAATTCCTCCATTAAATGTTACTAATATAAATAATAAATAACATTATACAAATATTCAAGCTCGAACGGGCAACGGGCCAAATGCGCTCGAGCCTAAACGGGCACGGGCCAAACGGGCTCGAGTCTGAACGGTTTACAACTCCTGGCTATTATTTTTGCTTTTTGATGTTGTTAACATTTATTTTAGGGTACCCGCCGCTGCAACGCGCGGGTACCCTACTAGTATGTGTGTGTGTATATATATATATATATATATATATATATATATATATATATATATATATATATATATATATATATATATATATATATATATATATATATATATATATACACCAACTTAAATGTTTATTTATTACTCCCTCCGTCCTAAATAATTGTTCAAAAACAAAAAACATTGTCTAACAACAAAAAGACGTACAATTTAAGAAAACTATCATCATTACAATTTTCTTTATCTAACTTTTTCATAATGATAGTTTTACCTTCAAGTAGTTATTTTATACTCCCTCCGTCTCAAATTTATTGTCCACTATTGACTTTTTTAGTCTTTTTTCTTCAACTTTGATCTTAAATATTTTTGTAGGAGTTATATAATATTTGATGCAAAATATATAAATGGATTAGGTTTTAAGTGTACTTTTCAATGGTATAATTTTTCATCAAGTATTATATAATAAAAAGATATATATATTTACGGTCAAAGATGAAACAGTTTGACTTTGAAAATTCAAAATGGACAATAATTTTGGGACGGAGGGAGTAACTTTTAAAAATTTTGTAATAATAACTTCAAATGATGGTAATATGATAAAGTTGATCTAAATTTTCTATATGTTTTTTAAAGTGGATAATCAATTTGAGATAACTCGTAAAACAATGTGAAAATAAATTTAGGACGAAGAGAGTATTTTTTTTTTTTAGTTATTAATACTTTTGTAGCTTATTGAATTACCAAAAGATGGTTTATTATCATTTCATTCTAAAGAAAATCCTTTAGAATTCGAAATTCACAAGCGATGATTTTATTTAAAAATCTTAGGGGGTTTTTTTTTCTGCAAATTGATTCAAAGGATATAAAAAATCACATGTTTATGATTTAGATGCAAATACGAACATAATACTCTAAGCATACCAAACAAATATATTTGGCGAGTTTTATGCAAGAAGAATATCATTGCGTTATACATTAGAGAATAAGGGCCCTGTTATAAATCTTGTTTAGAATCCGATTTGGGATAAATAAATGACATGATTAAATCAATTTAACAATATTGTAAAAATTAGGTAGTACCGTAGTACTATCAATGATTCAATGAGTGTAATTTGGTCGCTCGTTGTGACAGTTTGAAAATTACATCTTCTATGAATAACTTAATATAGGAATACAAAATTTTAGAGAAAAATCAAAACAATAAATTCAAATGCAAGGAAAAGATTAGATAAATAAATTTAATATTTATAATTCAACGTTTTTATATAAATATTGCAATTATATTTGTGGCAAATCATTTGCGCACCAATTCTTGCGCACCAGGTTGGGTCCAGCCCAGAAGGCAATGTCACCTTCCCTTTACACACGCAGGAGGAAACCCCTGTTGCCCCTAGACAAGACTCGAACTTGAGACCTTACCTATGAGGATAAAACCTCCATACCGCTAGACCAGAGGCCCACTGGTGATTCCAATATGAATTGGTATTGCAATGATATGAAATAGCAATACCAATTCATATCGGAATATCTTATAAAAGTTGCATTTTCTAACAAAGTTTCATAAGAATTTGAATTAAAGTATCTTAAGTGAGTTATAAAAATATGTACAAACACCTACCGGGCTAGGTAATTGTTGGAATGTGATATACATTATAAATTTTGGGATATGAAAATATGTATGTGAAAGTTCAATTTTTTGTTGAATCTATATAACCTTGATAGATCTTGTAGCTCTCGTTGATCGTTAGCAGTGTCTATGTAATCACAAACACTCTAATAGAGAATCTCCAAAGCTTGTACTCTAATGCGGAAAACAAATACAAGCATAAACAATTAATACTAAGAACACTTAATCCTCTATGGATTATATATTAAAAACTTATAAACTTGTTCGTTACATCAAACATAAACTTGTGTTCCTTTTATAGAGAAGGAACTCTAAACCTCTTATTGATAATGCACAACAACCTACGGGCAGTGGTATGTATTTGAAGGGTGAATTTGACTTGATTTGTTTGATTCAATTTTCATCTTAGTAGAGGTTTTGATGTTTGGATGGACGTCAAGATGGGAGGTTTCTATTGGAAGTTTTATCCTCTACCAATGTTGCATTACTGTCTACTGTTGCTGACAAGCGTTCTCTACATGTGTTGATGATGATTACATTATCCCATCTCTTTAAGGATTCTGAATCAGTTGTTGAGATGAAGCTGCTATCTTCTTATGATGTGGCTGTGAATGCATGGCTCATGCTGAGCAATTGATTAAAAGCTATCAGGAGTAGTATTCAGTTCAAACTAGGTATGAGAGCACAGCATGGGGTACATTTGATGCCTCTTCATTGTGGGGTAATTTTGTATATTTTGTTATTCATTTTTCTTTAGTCTTTAGTAAAAAAAAAATAAAAAATAAAATAAAATTTTGTCTACTTCTGTTGATGTTATCAAGTCACCAGATGTGACTTTGGTGTCCATTAAGAGTTCTGGCAAGTCAAAGGGTACAGCTTTGGTAAAGACTAATCAAATCATGTTGATGGCCTGTAATGATTTGTGCCAAAATCGTAGGGTATCAATCGTCACCCATGCTTAATTACTGGAGTGAAAGGCATCAAATTCACATGGACTCTGATTCTCTGCAATATTCTAAGAATTGACCTAGCCCAATGAGCTATATGGCTTATGGTAAAGGCTGTGGAAATCCATAATTGGTTTCAATTCACCAAGGATATCTCCTTTAAGAATTGGCTAGTCCTGGAGCAAACGGCTACAGGTAAGAGCATCTCACTCCGATTATAGTTTGATGGATTACTAAAATCATATGGTTCAGGTACCCGATATTTTCAAACTTAAACATTTTGGCTACTCCATGTAGTAATGGCTATTGGTTAAAGAGACATCAATAATCCATTATTTTCAGTGATTCACCTCCCACAGATGTTTAACATCTGGATGTGATGAGATAGTATGAAACTCATTTGTTGATTTGTATCAGTTGTCATATGATTGCTGCAAAATGATGTGTTTCCAGCTTTCATCACTAGGATGTTTTCTTTCTTGATTCTGGTGACTGTGGGTTGTTTTTTGTTTTTATGTTCTCGATGTTTGTAGACAATCCTCTTAGTGTGCTGTGGTTGTCCAGAATCTATAAGGAGACTATCTTGAACTTAACCCAGGTCAAATTCAAGATTAGGATGAGGTTGTTGGAAATTTTTCTTGTAAGTGAGAATTCTACTGATGGTTACTGCTGAGAGGAATCTGCTGAAGAACGTTCTGCTGAGATGTGGATACTGCTGAAGACATCAGTTTCCAGCTAGTTTAGTGTCTCGGATATAGTTAAGGCGTTATTATGTAATGTTAGTTGAGGATATCATGAGTATATTAGGAAAAGATAATGCACTATCACTTCTAAAGTTATAGATGTATACG
>LBNU01030801.1:131113-185188 GCA_014162995.1 Artemisia annua | reverse complement strand
TCACGTCTTTGTCTAGATAATTTTAACATGTGTGTTATGGATTTATATATGCATGAGTTTGTAAGAGCACCAACATGGTCCGACATTCAACGTATTTACGAATTGCATGAACGTCAACATGGTTTTCCGGGTATGCTTGGTAGCATTGATTGCATGCATTGGGCGTGGAAAAATTGTCCGGTGGCTTGGCAGGGGCAATTTGGTAGGGGTGATAAAAGATACCTAACGTTAATGCTTGAAGCTGTTGCTTCACAAGATTTGTGGATTTGACATGCATTTTTTGGTATGGCAGGGGCCAATAATGATATTAATGTTTTAGATAACTCTAATTTGTTCGACAGCATCCTTGCTAACGAATCCCCAAGGGCACCCTACATGGTAAATGGAAGAAGATATGAACAGGGGTATTACTTGGCTGACGGAATTTACCCGCAGTGGTCAACTTTCGTCAAATCCTTCTCGGCCACCACTGACGAGAAACATAGTTACTTTAAAAGGAAGCAAGAAAGTGCGCGCAAGGATTTCGAACGTGCTTTTGGTGTGCTCCAAGGACGTTGGGGTATACTACAACAACCGGCACGACAATGGGAAATTGCCAAGATACGACGAATCATGTATGCATGCATTATTTTGCATAACATGATCCTAAAAGATCAAAAGTTTACACTCCGTGAGTATGGCAGAATGTGGATGGATCCGGCCCCAAATTTGAGTCAACAAAGGTGGATCGACAGGTGTGATACGCAGATGCGCAAGACAAGGGAAATGCGTGACGCAGGAACGCATACTCAACTCCAACGAGACCTCATGGAGCATGTTTGGCAGAAACGTCTTCAAAACCAACAACAACACGAACAAGAATATTCCGAAGACGATGAATAAGTAGTTGTAATTCGTTTGTTTTAATTTCCTATGTTTCGTTTTTTTCGTAATCGTTGTTCTTGTTATTTTATATTTCGTATTGTAAGTTTTTAAGTTTTAATGTTATGTGGTTTATTAAATGAATTGTTGGTTTTAGTTTAGGAGGTGAATTTGAAAATAGTTGAAGTTAATGTGTTAAAGCTGAGTTATTGCTGAGTTATTGATGTGGGTGTTGAGTTATTGTGTTAAAGCTGACGTGGCGCTGAGTTATTAGATAACTCAAGTTACCATTAGGGCTGAGCACCGCAGGTTCAAAACCGAACCGGACNTTCGTTTTTTTCGTAATCGTTGTTCTTGTTATTTTATATTTCGTATTGTAAGTTTTTAAGTTTTAATGTTATGTGGTTTATTAAATGAATTGTTGGTTTTAGTTTAGGAGGTGAATTTGAAAATAGTTGAAGTTAATGTGTTAAAGCTGAGTTATTGCTGAGTTATTGATGTGGGTGTTGAGTTATTGTGTTAAAGCTGACGTGGCGCTGAGTTATTAGATAACTCAAGTTACCATTAGGGCTGAGCACCGCAGGTTCAAAACCGAACCGGACCGACGAAACCGACCGAACCGACAAAAACCGAACCGGACCGACGGCCCGTCGGTTCGGTTTCGGTTTCAGGTTTTATATTATTTCGGTTTCGGGTCGGTTCGGTTCGGCCCAAAACCGACAAAAACATACCAAAATACACTTAGACCGACGAAACCGAACCGAACCGACGAAAACCGAACCGACCCGACGGCCCGTCGGTTCGGTTTCGGTTTCGGTTTTTCATGAATTTCGGTCCTCGGTTTTTTCGGTTCGGGTCGGTTCGGGTCGGTTCCGACCCGATGCTCAGCCCTAGTTACCATTGAAGATGCTCTTAGTGGATATATATGTTTGTTTGTGCACAATGCAATAGTTCTGTTTTTCTTTAAAATATATTAGTTATAAGTTTCATGCATGCACAAGACATGAACCCAATTTATTTTAAAATTTTAGTGTCAAATACATGCATATAAGAATTTGACATTGTTTAAGGTTTTGTACCTGTAATACATGCACGGGGTGTAGACTAAATAAATTTGTTTTTGTGTGTATTATAAGTCCCGCTTTCATTTTGATACATATAATTGTGCATCTACATATGTTTGGTATTATTGTTATTCGTATTATCAGTTTTTATTAATACTCCCAATATAAATTTTTAATAATTTAAGAAAAAAAAATGTATATTTTTGTTTTTTCTACACCATCAAACTTTTTTAAAAGTTTAAATAAACTAGTTCAGTTTTGACTTTTGTTAGTTAATCAGGAGGCTCGATTTAAAAATCAAGCTCTCCTATTAATTAACAGAAGAATTTGTTTTTCTATTTTGTACTTTCTTTTATCACATAAAAATATATTTGTAAATGAACATTTAATTTGAGAGACAATTAATATGTTTTGATCTTAATTTCATAATATAATAATGTAGAGTCATAGTTTCAACTTTCAAAGGCCTGAATGCCTGTAGCCAACTAGGTTCAAGCATGACCCGAATGGTCAAACGAGCCGGCTCAACTCACTCACTTAAACTTAACAAATTACAAAAAACTTTAAGAACTTTAAGAGTGTGTGCAGTAGTCCAAAGTCAAAAGTCAAAAATCTTATCTAACAAAATAGATAAACGTTGTTATGTTTACTCGACCGAAAAGATATATTAGTACTCTACTTTTATTTTTATTTCAAGATTTTATGCGTAAGAACATAGACAAAGTTTTTCTTTTGGTGGGGGTGTTTACCAAACATGCATGAATCTGATAATGCTATGTCACATCTTAAGCCTTCCATGTAAAACTTCGATAATTGACAACACTGATTGCCCATGCTTTCGGACTAATGAGTAACATGTTTGGAAGAGATTCGGTGAGATAAAAACTAAAATGAGAATATAATGATTTTTAGCCATATAATTTTAATAATACATAAAATTTTAATGGTAAATATATCTATTTTTGTATATGCATCTTAAATGTGTGATTGTGATTTATTCTCATTTTTCTCATTTTAATTTTTCTTGTCATTTGATCCTAACTCTAATATGTAGAGGATAATGTTGAGACTCACTTAGCACTTTCTTAAAAAAGTGTTCGTCGAGTTTGAAGAGCTTGACCATTTTCTTGTAAAGTCTTCTCCTCCGAAACTAACTAATCTATGCGCCCGATGAAACTTGTTACAAAGTTGCTACCTACGAGTTTTTACTTAAGTTTTCTACTAGAAATTCTAAACCCCACCACTAAACCACATCTTAGAGAGCAAGGAGTCATAACACCATTTTGGTGTTAACACCATGCCACGTCAGCGCCACATCATCTCAGCATCAAATAACATAACACCAAAAAACACCAGGAAATCATAACACCAAATAACACCACTTTTTACAAATTTTCAGATTCTACCCTCAACAAATTCATTTATTAAACATTCAAACATCTTATTAATAAAACTTAAACATTACAATACAAAATAAAAACAATACGATAAAAAAAAACATAATAATAAAAGTACGAATTAAAATACGTAAAACTAGTCGTCATCTTCTTCCTCAAAATCCTCACGGTTACGCCAAATATGCTCCATAAGATCGAGTTGGAGACTAACATGAACATCTTTGTCACGGAGTTCTTTTGCCTTTTGACGTCGCCTATCACATCTATGAATCCACCTGTCTTGCATTTGTCTAGCCGGATCACGGAAAATTTCTTTGTATTCACTAACATTGAAGTTTTGATCTTTTAGAATCATGTTATGCAATATGATGCAAGAATACATGATTCTACTTATCCTGGTAACCTGGTAAGCACGAGCTGGTTGTTGTATTATTCCCCATCGTCCTTGGAGAACACCAAAAGCACGTTCAATATCCTTTCGTGCTGACTCTTGACGCCGTTTAAATAAAGTATGTTTATCATCAACGGTATTAGTGAATGATTTGACAAAAGTAGACCATTGTGGGTAAATCCCATCGGCTAGGTAGTAACCTTTTTGATACACACGTCCATTTACCTCAAATGGAGCTACAGGGGAATCATCATTCAGCAAGTCATCGAACAACGGCGAATTATCTAAAACATTGATATCATTATTCGCACCTGCTACACCAAAAAATGCGTGCCAAATCCACAAATCCTGCGACGCAACAGCTTCAAGCAATATAGTCGGGTATTTTTTATGACCACTAACATATTGCCCTTGCCATGACACCGGACAATTTCTCCATTGCCAATGCATACAGTCGATGCTACCAAGCATTCCCGGAAAACCATGTTCCTTCTCATGTTTTGCATATAGCCTTTGAATGTCATGCATATTTGGTTTTCTTAAAAACTCTCCCTTAAACAAATCAATAATGCACTTATTGAAATTATCTAAACAATCACGTCCGGTACGTGCACTCATTTGCAAATACTCATCGAACGCATCCGGTGTTGTGCCATATGCCAATTGGCGTATGGCCATAGTGCATTTCATTAAAACACTAATACTCATCCGACCAGTAGCATCGGGTGTTTGGGAAAAGTATGCAAAATTATCCGGAAGAGGATCGGCAGTATATGATTCAATAGCGGAAACTATTTGAAGAAATAGTTCCCGGCTCATACGAAATCTTCTACGAAAATCTCTAGGAGGATACTTACAATGTTCATTAAAGTAGTCGGCCATCAAACGCTCCTCCGCAACCTCACGTTCACGGTGAATTGGGTTACGGGTCAACCGGAGAGATGATTCGGCTTCTTCTTCTTCTATTCTTGTGTACTCATAAGCGGCAAAGATTGCTAAAGCGTCTGCTTCATCTTCGATATCGGAAAGGGTCACCTGTGCAGCGTATGTTGGATTATGTGGATCCATTGTGAAAGAATTGTAGTGAGATATAAAGATGGTGTTATTTTTGTGTTTGTAAAAGGGTTAGATTAGATGGGTTTATATAGGTGAGTTTTTAGGGGAAAAAAAATTATATATATATATTAATTGAACTAGCCGTTGCAATATAGGTGAGTTTAATTTTTTTTCTTGTTCCTTGAACTAGCCGTTGCAATATGAAAACATAAGGGCTCGTTTTGAATTTTTTTTTTTTACACAAAACGTTGTAACGTGCGTTGAGAAACTAACGTGCGTCATAACATTCATTCAACGCAAGGATGCTGGAAACAATGATAACGCCATAACTTGCGTTATGGCTATGCCACATAAGCATAACGCTTATTCTGCGTTACCACTCCCCATTCTCTTACACCTTGAGTTAAACCATTATGCTACACCTTTGATTCTTTGAGTTAAGCACCACCAAATTATTTGTTTAAAGCGTGCAAAATTAATTGAACCTGTCAATTTCTATCAAAATATTTTATTAATTCATTCTGTTTTCAAACATTTAGTGGAGTGCCTTGACTTAACTCCAACAACGTAAAAGACCCTCCACTCAAATATCCACCTCTAATTGAAACATAGATCGTTATTTACTTATTGGGAAATGATTAATAGACATCTAATAAGAGATCTAATGCTTAAATAACTTGTATAGTGCTGTACTAGTTATTTAAGCATTAGGTCTCTTATTAGGTTCATATATTAGGTCAATCTATCAAGGTTCTTATTTATTTAATTAGGTGAATACCTGCGTATAACCTTAAAAATTTTAAATGATAAATAATTATAGTTGTAAAATTGTCGTTATGTGTTTCATATATGAAATGAATAAATATATATTTTTTTATTGGGTCACACTTTTAACTTATAAATATTCACGAAAAGAAAACATATAATGTAAACTGTAAAGTATAATGGTATGAACGTATTACATTCGAATATTCAAAAAATTGTTTTATTTGAAAAGAAGCATATATATCTATATACACACTATATCATTTTTAATTATTTTGATAATTTATGTATCTACACACCCTTTATCATTTTTTATTCTGAAGATTCATGGGTTATGCTACATTTTTTTTTCTTTGCATGCATGCCACCCAATTAGTTTTTAATCCAAAGCCTCCATATCAAATTCCCCGAATGTAGAAAAATCAAATGGTATGAACTTTTGTATCAACAATTATTATTATTATTATTATTATTATTATTATTATTTTTTCTTTATACATGACACCTTTGTAAGAGTTTCAATGAGCGTACGGATATGATGCACAAGTAACATATTTTATGTCACATCTCCTTTTTGAGCATGGGAATCATGAGTTGGAAAAGACCAAAAATTATATTCCACATAAAGCAAAAGAGGAAATGACTAGTTGTTTTTCTAAGCAAATTTTAATTAATTTTAGTTAAAATATATTTACATATGTACAAATGTAAACCAAAACAAGCATTGATGAATTTATTAGGGTAAGCCTTACATGTGGTATATTCCACAATGTAAGTTATAGGAAACTTTACTTCAAATAGTTGATGTGGTTTTTGCTGCTACTTATCCACCCAATGCAAGCCGCAGTGCGGTTTTCTACTTAGATATCAAAGTCTTTAGAAAATTTACTTCAAAATGGACTTTAAAAGATCCCCCGAAAGCTTGGGTCCCTAGAAATGGGCATTCCCTCTTGGGTAACAACAACGTAACTATGTATTCTGGGGTAATAATGTCCCTTTAAGTGCCTGTGCTCAGGGGCGAGGCTTCATAGGGGGGGGGTGGCCCGACCCCCCGAAATTTTTTTTGCGATGTAGGGGGGTATATAGTTTTCGTGTAGAAAAATTTTGGAATTTTTTTTTTACCGCCAAAACATGTGCCCAAAAATAAGATATTTTTGGGGACATGTTTTTCTGGTCCAAGCGTATCTTGTCTTTACCACGAACAAATTTCCTTGGTTAACAATAATTGTAGTTTTACCAATATTTGCGGGTTCCTTAATTTTCTTTCTTCCCCATAAAGGAAATAGGGTAATTAGGTGGTATACTATATGTATATGCATGTTAGAACTTCTTCTAACAACCTATGTATTCTGTTATCATTTCCAATTGGACGATCCATTAATCCAACTAGTAGACGACTATAAATGGATCAATTTTTTTGATTTCCGTTGGAAATTAGGAACCCCACTTTAATTGTGAAATTTCTTTTATACATTAAGCAATAAAAAATTTTAGATCCCGACCCCCACTGAAAATTTTCTAGCTTCGCCACTGCCTGTGCTAATGTAATTAACCTTACGTACATGCAGTTACTGGAAATATCATATATTAGTATCTCTTTAAAAATCTACAAAAAACTGGCGAAGTTGTTCATTCCCTGCGATTATCAGTAAATGTGATTTTTGTTGCCTTTTTCCACCCTGGCTTCACATCAATTGTCAATATCTCCGTCTGTGGTGTCAATCTAGTATTGTTATGTAAAAGTGCCCGAAAAATCAACCAATTAAGGATACGACGATGAATTTGATATGCTAAAAGGATAAAACATATTTGTAAGCGGCGTATAAAAATATATTGCGTACAAATTAAACATTTATTGTAATGCTTTTTTTTGTATGGTAAACATGAAAAAAAGAAAAAAGAAAAAGAGGAAAAAAAAAAAAAACTATCTTCTACTGTTTTTAAAATCTTCAATTTTCTTTTGGATCCATTATACAACTCCTCAAGACTACACGACAATTTGTTCACTATAAAATTGGCTCTCCAAAACAAGTTTAATATCGTCACTATATTTCAATGTGATAGGTTATTTTATTGAATATCATCAAACGCTACAAAAAATAAATTTTGAAACTAGAAACTATTACTCGTATAGAACACGGCAAATAGTATATTAAAATTATTATCGAACAAAAACACATGCACAATATCGAGTCACAAACCAAAACATGTTATTAAACAAGTAACTTGGTTTAAAAACACAAAAGCCAACAAAATTTAAAGCAATTCATGCCAAATGATAAAAAATCCAAAATCGTTTGTAGCATCAATTCATCATCAAATTAAAGTGCCCAATATCATATTTGTTAACATTTACACTCTGTTCTCGAGTTATTTTTTCGAAAGAAGAGAAGAGAAGATGAAAGAGAATCTTGAAAAACATAAAAAAATTATTTTCACAGTTTTTGTTGGAAAAAAGAGAAGAGAAGAGTAAAGGAAATTCCTTCAAATCTTCTTTCCTAACTTTCTTCCCGATATTAGGATGATTTGGAGAGAAAGAAGTCTTGGCCTTTTTTTTTTTTTTTTTTTTTTTTTTTTTTTTTTTTTTTTTTTTTTTTTTTTTTTTNTAAGTTATCACCAAAATACCCTTGACCTAAAATATTAATTTTACCTTCTCTACTATTATCACTATTCAGTCGTACATCATTTTCTTCTCTACTATTTCTCCAACTACGCTCAGGTGATTTGTGAAACTTCAATTCCTATTATTGTCTTATCTTGATAGATTTTCATATGTATATGAAATTGCATGCATGGGTCACGTTTAGTTTATTTACAACAACATACTTGATTTGTTATTATATATTTCATTTTTATGTGTGCCTAGCCTTCTGTCCATATATATGTATATTTTTGTATGTTGTTTATTTGGTACTTGATGTGAGTTCGACTTTGTGATCATGCGAGTGTGTTAATTGCAACATATTTATATGAATCGTGCACATTAGAAAATATAAACAAGCAAGTTCATAGTTTAGGAAGACGGTAGTCGCGTTATGAGGTCTGCGTTACACACGAACTTGATGAAAAGTGTTGGGATTATTATTATGTGATTGAAAATAGTGATGTTGGTGTTGTTGGAATTGAGTTATGGGCTATAAAGATGAAATGGGAGGTGTATGTTCAAAAATGGTTAAATGGTCATCTTGATCAATCTCTTAACTAAGATGAGTCTAACCACTAATGCAAGTCAACTCTAGTTTAATTTATGCTATTAACATTGTGTAGGAACTTGATAGCATCGTTTATGGTTAGAGTCGTAGTAACTAAAAAAGATTATCATTTGTGACTTGAATATGTGTTTCTTATTGGAAACATACGTTTGCTTAAATGAGTGAGTGGCTCACAGGTTTGCTTATTAGTCGCAATTGCTCTATCAATAAATTTGTTATTCATTTTAGCAACTTAAATTCGCGACAGTATGTTAAAAGTCAACTTTAAAAATCATATCCAAAACTATATTTACAGGACTTATCCCTTGTTTTTCTTGTAGCAAACCAATGGAAAAAAAATATGATAAATGAACAACTAATCTCATAAAGGTATAATAAAACATCAATAGCAAATCAACTAAAAAGGTATAAACGTTGCTTATCAGCTAAATAACCACAAGCTAAGTTCAAAAAAAGCTAAATAACCACAAGAGACAAAAACATCGAAACGTATATGGGTTTATTTAATGATATAATCATATATAGTCAAATGAATTATGAAGTTCCACGAGTATGAAAGTATCATTGTTGCTCTGCTAACAAGATCAATACACGCATGTAATATAAATTTGTAACTTTGTTGTTAAATACTTTTTAATGATGATGATTCAATAAATGTAGGCGGTTAGTATTTTATCTTATTGCAAAAACTTTTTTTTAGAAAGGATCTTATTGCAATTTTTTATTTGTGTTTAATAAATAAAAAAATGCAAAAAGGTTGTATTATTAAGATTGAAAAGTGCCCCATACAATAGTTAATAATACTTTTGAGTAAGCCGTAAATAAACTTTAGAAAACAATAACTTCGTCAGAAACTCACTCTTTTTTTCCTTTATAAATATTACAAGTACATTTTATGAAAACGAATATGAGATTGGCTGACATGTAATCTTACATGCAAAATCACATAAAAATCACTTAAACGTAGGTCACTTTGATTAATTTTTTCCAAAATTTAAGTAGTGGAACTAATGTATGAGTACTGGAAGTGCTTCTTAACTGTGAATTAGATCAAAATCATTGTTCAATCTAAAACTGCTATAAACTACTCAACAATGTGATATAGATAAAACATATATTATTGTCAACCCATATTTAAAGATGTTATGTGCGATTAATAGAAAACACTGATATCGTGAAGGGACATAATTAAACCAGGGGCAAGGGGATGGGGTAGCTAGCATGTGTTAGGCCCCCAACAAGCCCAGTGAGCCCAACATACATAGCCTAAAATCTAAGAAAAATAATAGTCAGGCTTCTGTCAAAGTCTGAACACACAACTATTCGATCAGTTTTCAAAGTAATATTTGCAATTCTCCCCATCCGATCACTGATCACAAATACACAATTTTGCTCTCATCTAATAAGCTATTGAATGCTTATTAATATTTAGTTTTTATTAATGATCACATTTACTTCTTTGTGTGTTGTATTCTTTGAATTATTCAATTGGACCGAGAGGTTTTTGTAGAACTTTAATGTTCACTTATTCACTTGATGACTATTAATTGCTTGTATGCTTATTGCTTGTGTTAAATTCGTATTCACGAACTGGGTAAAATTTAATTGTATAAATGTTAACTGAGAGTTTGTGGAACACTCGTATTCACTAATTGATGACTATTATTGTTTGTGTAGTTGTGTTAAATTCGTATTCACTACTTGACATTTGACAACAAATTTACTCCTAATTTTAAGTTAGCAAATTAACAAACTTCATAGGATTTCAATGTTATGATTATTAACTTGTATTTTACTTTTGTTATTATTCTTAAGGGTGAAAGCTGAAAACACGCAACATACTTTTCCAAAACACACGTTGTACGCAACGAACTTTCAAAATTACACATGTACGCAAGTTATTTTCAAATTTCGTACAATGTACGCAATATGACCTGGAACCAGCAGGTTACCAGGTTTCAAACTTTGAAAATTAACAGGAATGGTCCCTGTGGCTTGCGTTGACTTTCGCTGGTCATCCTTGGACTTTTTTTCACCTACAAAAGTTACAATAACGGTCCCTATGGTTTGCGTTGACTTTCACATTAGTCCGTTTTTATACTTTTTCACCTGTTCACTTACGTTTTTATCCGTTTTCGTCTGTTTTTTTACGTTTTCGTTCGTTTTTATACAATTTCATCCGTTCTCTTACGTTTTCGTTCATTTTTTTACGTTTTCGTTCGTTTATATAAATTTTTACACACGTTTTGCACACGTTTTTATATACGTTTTCACACACGTTTTTACATACGTTTTCACACACATTTTTACACACGTTTTCGCATACGTTTTTACACACGTTTTTATATACGTTTTTACACACGTTTTTAAACACGTCTTTACAAACGTTTTTACACACGTTTTTACAGACGTTTTCACACACGTTATCACACATGTTTTTACAAATGTTTTCACATACGTTTTATACACGTTTTTATAAACGTTTTCACACACATTTTCAAAAAACGTTTTTACACACATTTTTATACACAATTTTACATACATTTTTACACATGTTTTAACACACGTTTTCGTTCATATTTTTATACACGTTTTTACACACATTTTTACATACGTTTTTACACATATTTTTACACACGTTTTCACACATTTTTTATACATGTTTTTACACACGTTTTTCGGGACTTTTTTTCATAATTTGTTTCGGGTTTTTTTCCGAATTTTTTTAAACACGTTTTTTTATACGTTTTTACACACGTTTCGCCCATTTTTTTTACTGTTCGTCCATAAAAAAATAGAAAAAGAATTTCGAAAAAAATTAGAAAAAGAATTTTGACAAAAAAATTTGTAAGGAATTTCGAAAAAAAATCCGAAGTAAAAATCGTGTGTAAAAACGTGTGCGAAAACGTGTGTGAAAACGTATGTAAAAACGTGTGTGAAAACGTATATAAAAACGTGTGTAAAAACGTGTGTAAAAACGTGTGTAAAAATGTGAACGAAAACGTGTGTTAAAACACGTGTAAAAATGTATGTAAAATTGTATATAAAAATGTGTGTAAAAATGTTTTTGAAAACGTGTGTGAAAACGTGTGTGAAAACGTATATACAAACGTGTGTGAAAACGTATGTAAAAACGTGTGTGAAAACGTATGTAAAAACGTGTGTAAAAACGTGTGTGAAAACGTATACAAAAACGTGTGCAAAAACGTGTGTTAAAACATGTGTATAAATGTATGTAAAATTATATATAAAAATGTGTGTAAAAATGTGTTTTAAAACGTGTGTGAAAACGTATGTGAAAACGTATATACAAACGTGTGTGAAAACGTGTGTGAAAACGTATATAAAAACGTGTGCAAAAACGTGTGTAAAAATTTATATAAACGAACGAAAACGTAAAAAAATGAACGAAAACGTAAGAGAACGGATGAAATTGTATAAAAACGAACGAAAACGTAAAAAAACGGACGAAAACGGATAAAAACGTAAGTGAACATGTGAAAAAGTATAAAAACGGCTAATGTGAAAGTCAACGCAAACCATAGGGACCGTTATTGTAACTTTTGTAGGTGAAAAAAGTCCAAGGATGACCAGCGAAAGTCAACGCAAGCCACAAGGACCATTCCTGTCAATTTTCAAAGTTNAAAAAAATAGAAAAAGAATTTCGAAAAAAATTAGAAAAAGAATTTTGACAAAAAAATTTGTAAGGAATTTCGAAAAAAAATCCGAAGTAAAAATCGTGTGTAAAAACGTGTGCGAAAACGTGTGTGAAAACGTATGTAAAAACGTGTGTGAAAACGTATATAAAAACGTGTGTAAAAACGTATGTAAAAACGTGTGTAAAAATGTGAACGAAAACGTGTGTTAAAACACGTGTAAAAATGTATGTAAAATTGTATATAAAAATGTGTGTAAAAATGTTTTTGAAAACGTGTGTGAAAACGTATGTAAAAACGTGTGTGAAAACGTATGTAAAAACGTGTGTAAAAACGTGTGTGAAAACGTATACAAAAACGTGTGCAAAAACGTGTGTTAAAACATGTGTATAAATGTATGTAAAATTGTATATAAAAATGTGTGTAAAAATGTTTTTTAAAACGTGTGTGAAAACGTATGTGAAAACGTATATACAAACGTGTGTGAAAACGTGTGTGAAAACGTGTGTGAAAACGTATATAAAAACGTGTGCAAAAACGTGTGTAAAAATTTATATAAACGAACGAAAACGTAAAAAAATGAACGAAAACGTAAGAGAACGGATGAAATTGTATAAAAACGAACGAAAACGTAAAAAAACGGACGAAAACGGATAAAAACGTAAGTGAACATGTGAAAAAGTATAAAAACGGCTAATGTGAAAGTCAACGCAAACCATAGGGACCGTTATTGTAACTTTTGTAGGTGAAAAAAGTCCAAGGATGACCAGCGAAAGTCAACGCAAGCCACAAGGACCATTCCTGTCAATTTTCAAAGTTTGAAACCTGGTAACCTGCTTGTTCCAGGTCATATTGCGTACATTGTACGAAATTTGAAAATAACTTGCGTACATGTGTAATTTTGAAAGTTCGTTGCGTACATCGTGTGTTTTGGAAAAGTATGTTGCATGTTTTCAGCTTTCCCCCTATTCTTAAAAAAGAATTATTTATCAATGACATAAAAGGTTATGTTATTATATCTTAAGTTCATAACATAAAGGATTAAAAGTCAAGGTAATTGGAATTCTTATTAAGATTGATGAAGTATTTAATTTAGTTTATGGCAGTACTTCTTTTTTTATTAGATATTTGGTTCTTTGTCTATTTCAGTATTTCTAAAGATTTTAATGTTTTGCTATATTTCTTCGAACTATGATTGCCTAACTTGAAATTCTAGCTCCACCCATAAACTAAAATGAGTTAGTTTTGATGTATTTATGTTGATACAACCAGGGGAGGATCCACATTATATTCGTAAAAAAAAAAATTATGACCTTTTTATTAAAGTGCACCTCACCACAAAGCCAAATTGCCCCCATCTTAAAGCCAAACAATGTAAACCTTATATTTTTATCTTAATCTTTGTGTGCACACGACTTTTGTCAAAATAATAATAATAATAATAATAATAATAATAAATATATATATATTCGGTTTGAAGTTTTTAAAATCAAACCGTGCACCAAAAGTTTGGTTTGGTTGTTTGTTTTTTTGCGGTTCGGTTTTCGAAGTTGATTGTTTTATGTTAGACTCAATTTTTTTAGCTAAGTTCTTTAAATTCGGATATCCGAAATTTCGGATAACAACTTTATATCTCCAAATATCTAAATATCTATAATTTTTTGGAAAACCACTTTTACATAAATTTCAAAACTGACATTTTATAGAACCCCAACTTATTCATAAATTGCGTCACATACATTTTTTTATAAAACTCATCCACAATTAGAACATAGATGGGTGCTCTCTCTGTTTTTTCATTCACTCGTTCATTTCAAAACAGAAAGAAAGAAGAAATCGGAATTCTGTAAGTTTTTCCATATTCATTAATCTTTAGGTAATTTTTGTTGTCGTTTATTTACCACGAGATCATCATCATCAATTATAAACATAGTTTATAATAATTATTATGAGATAAATGAAATCCTTACTTGATTTCATCTCATGTTTGTTACTTACGCTAGATAGATATCAGTTAGGGGTACGATCAATCGCTTAGTTACCCAACCGTTTATCTTTTTTTCTTTATTGTTGGTTTAATTTCATATAAAAATTACTAGTTTCTTGTTTGATATAAGTATTGACCTTGAGCATTTACTCCGTATTTAGTAGTATCATATGTTTGGATGTTTAAGCATTTACATGTGACTAATTTGATGTTTAAACATTTAATATGTAGAAACTTTACCCTCATATCTAACCTACTTACAAAGGGATGCGTATTTTTTTTCCCTAAACACTGTCAAAAACAATCATCTTGTTGGTGCGTGTCACACATCAAGTAAACTTGGGTTTTTCAGATATTACAACACAAATAAATAGAGATGTTTGATACAATTTGGTTGTTATGATCCCAATACACGTGATTTCTACCAACCTTTTAGATATACTGTTGCCCTCAACTTTGTGTGTGTAGATGATGATGATGATTCTCATCAGAGGGAGTAGACTTTAAGAATTTTTTTAAACTTATTGTTTTGGTACTTTAAATATATTAAAAAAAAGGAAAAATTGTCTAAAAATACATTGAACTTGCCACTTTTTACTATTGTATGCATTGAACATTTTTTTTTTCCTATTGTATGCACAAACTTTCTTAATCATCCTATTGTAACAATATTACGGGTTTTTATTCTATTAATTACACCGTAATTAGTGTGATTAAGTATTGCCACGTCATAACACACCCGTAATATTGTTACAATAGGATGATTAAGAAAGTTTGTGCATACAATAGGAAAAAAAAATGTTCAATGCATACAATAGTAAAAAGTGGCAAGTTCAATGTATTTTTAGACAATTTTCCCTAAAAAAAATTAATTAATTTATGGGCACTTTTTATTTATTTGATAATAAGCTTTTTAAATCATTCTTTCTATATAAGACACGCCTGCTTAGTACCTAGGCAAGATTTGATAGTGTGTCAATTAGTTGCTGCTTATTATCAAGATTTGATCCTTGATGAATGACTTAGACTTTATTCAAATCTACCTTGAAAACATTGATTCAGTAGCTTCAGTGTTCATGTGCTTTTTAATGAAAATAGTTTATATTTTTGACATGATTGCTGATGGCTTATGTTCATGTGCTTTTTAATGAAAATTCAATCACGGTCATATGGTATCAAAGTTGTAAATGCAACACATAAGAATATCCAAATATCTATAAAGATGTCCGAAATTTCGGATAACAATTTTATATATCCGAATATCCAAATATCTATAATTTTCGAAAAACTTTTATATAAGCTCCAAAACTGACATTTTATAAAAACCCAACCTTATTCATAGCCTCAAATACATTTTTTTTTATAAAACTCACCCACAATATATATCGGTGCTCTCTATATTTTTTTTCCCATTCATTCATTCGTTGATTTCAAAACAGAAAGAAAGAAGAAATCGAGATTCTGTTAGTTTTTCCATATTCATTAATCTTTAGGTAATTTTTGCTGTTGTTTATTTACCACGAGATCATCATCATCAATTATAAACATAGTTTATAATTTTTATTATGATATAAATGAAAGACTTACTTGATTTCATCTCATGTTTGTTACTTACACTAGATATCAGTTAGTGAAGGGGAAGGGTGTACGATCAATTAAGTACAAGTTGTGTTTTTGTTCATATATAGTGTGAAGAGAAA
Source organism: Artemisia annua (assembly GCA_014162995.1). Lineage (NCBI taxonomy): Eukaryota > Viridiplantae > Streptophyta > Magnoliopsida > Asterales > Asteraceae > Artemisia > Artemisia annua. Next base: position 169,099 of record LBNU01030801.1, on the reverse strand, counting down.
GTATTTCTTTGTTTGATTCTTCTAAAAGGTATGCGATTGTGGTTTTCTAATTATTCAAGGATAATATAGTACAGAGTAATTAACAAACTATATAAACACTTTTTTTTTTTATGTGTATGGTAATCTTTAGCTTAGCACATAAAATTAGCAAAGCATAAGGAGTTATTCTTAGTTCATGTTTACCAAAGTTCTGCTTATCTGATTATTTGGTAGTCAAATAAGCTGAAATGTCTATCCAACCTAAAAGTGAGTTACTTGCATCAAATTCTTGTAAAAAATATAATCTTAATGATATAACTTCATATTGGATGTACATACAGAAATGGTTTTTATTTATGCCTTCAAAGTGGATGCAGATCCCTGCTGAAAAGTTGAGCCAAATCATAAGCAACAGTTTCTTGCGAGATGGAACTACTGTTGGTACTTTTAGTATTGGCAAGTTTGCATTTGGTAGCGCATGATGCTCAAGGTATATTCAGCATCTACTCGTAATATATATTTCAATAGTAACTTGCATAACGTTATCTAATTGTCTATATGCACTAGTTCTATATAATTATGATTGCAGCAATACTTTTTCTTTTAAGAGATAAATCAAATGTTAGATGGCAGATGAATCATATTACTCTCACTTCCACTCATTCGCACCTCTAAATATCTTGTTTAGTTAAATATGTTTCTTTATCTAGATGGAGGTGACTCGTGACTCATTTATGTATGGTTTGGGTTGTGTTTCCGTTCCACACGGGTCAAATGAGTCAAACCAGTTGAAAGTCACCTCTTAAATAGCTTAATTAAAGGATTTATATTATCATTGTAATAATACAGGTTGGTTTCACACCATTGGTATAGCAAATATATGTACAGTACTACGATTAGCAAAAGAAGCGTTAACCGGACTGTAATAATAATGACTCATTTCAACCAAAACCCATTTTGACCCTTCCCCACCAATTACTGATGTAGTAATTGGTGATCTTTAATTGTGCATTCAGGATGTTAACCCAAAAAAAATTTCAAGGAACTATCCCGGAGTCACTTTCAAGTCTGCCAAACTTGACTATCATGTGAGTTTATACTCCGAGTTATATGAGAGTAAGCGTATGAAACTTCAAGAACCGAGTTCATGTAGTTATTCTTATATTGCTGTATCTATTTAACTTTTTATGTGCAATTTACTTGGATACAACAACCTCAGTGGTCCAATTCCTAATCATTTATTTCTAGTTTCTAAATTCAAGTATGTGTACTTCAATTTAAAGATAGATGAATATTAACTTACTTGCTGCAAGTGTTTTACATTAGTGACTTATTACAGCTTCACAAAACAGATTGAACTGTGGCTTTAATAATACCCACCCTTGCACATCTCGTTCTGGAGGTAGGATGATTTTAGAGGTTATAATTTTCAAACCACTTACTCATAAATGGGTCAATTCAGTTTATATGTTATGGGTAATAAGGGTGAGCATAGGGCAGTTTGGGGCGGTTTTTGGCTAATACCAAACCCCGAACCAAAAATTCGGTTTTAAGTCTTTTAAAACCAAACCCCGTACCAAAAGTTTGGTTTTGTTTTTTCGGTTTTTGGTTTTTTCCTGTTCGGTTTTTAGTTTTTCGGTTTTTAGTTTTTCGGTTTTCGGATATCCGAAATTTGAGATGACGATTTTATGTTAGGCCCATTGTTTTATCTAAGTTCTTTAAATTCGGATATCTCAAATTTCGGATAACAATTTTATATATCCGAATATCCAAATATCTATAATTTTTGGAAAACTTTTATATGAGTTCCAAAACTGACATTTCATAAAACCCAACTTTTTAATAAATTCTGATTAATTTTTTGGATATCCGAAACAGATATTTTTTGAAAATCCAAAACATAAATCAAAAATCATAGAACGTAAGTTGAATATTTCGTAAAAACGTTGATACTGTAAAAAACTACACAATGTACTATTACACTAACTGGTTAATTAACCAATAGAATTTACTCTACCATTATTCTTAACGTGGCAAAATTGTAACCGCAGATAAAAAGTATGTTAGGATCACATTTATTCAGAAAAATGATACATTGTAACTGTAAATCCGTACAAACATGTGTATAGCAATCCAGATATCAAAAATCCATTATTTCCGTTACCATTGACAGAAATTTCTATAGTATGTCATACAAAAGCAAAATAACAGATAAAAATGCATGTAAATTGTGTACCTTTAGGCTTTGCAAAGAGCCGAAGATACTAATATCTATCTCAAATTAATTTATTTATGGCTATTAAATCTACTTCTAAGAACATCAACCAGCGATCCATTAATCTTGAAATACACCTACACACAATTAGAGCAAAACATTAAAACCTTCCATTTTAACTTCTAACTCATTCTTCTCATTGTTTTTGATTTTTTTTATTAGGGGAAGTTGATTAAAGGGTTGCATTGGGTCAACTGAAGCATTTTACATTGAGAGAACTACAATTCGCTACGGATAACTTCAATAAAAGGAATGTACTTGGAGAAGGAGGTTACGGGATTGTTTATGAAGGAGTTCTCCAAGACAACACAAAAGTTGCTGTAAAGGTTGAAGTGATTACAAGGTCCAGGTGGGGATGAAACGTTCCAACGTGAAGTAGAGACGATAAGTGTTGCCAACCACAGGAATCTTTTACGTCTCATTGGTTTTTGCACCACACCTACAGAACATTTATTGGTCTATCCCTACATGCAAAACCTAAGTCTCGCATATCGCCTACGAGGTAGTGTGTGCTGTGTAAATCTTTTGAATCTGAATTTTGCTATCAATATATCATTCTTAGCATGTGTATGTCAACATTTCTAGTTCTCTTAGGTTAATGGTCTTAATTTCTGTCTTATGATTTTTTCAGAAGTTAAACCTGGAGAGGCCGTTTTAGACTGGGCTACGAGGAAGAGGGTAGCTTTGGGCACTGTTTGTGGACTTGAATACCTTCATGAACATTGCAATCCGAAAATCATCCATAGGGATGTTAAAGCCTCTAATGTATTGCTTGATGAAGATTTTGAAGCTGTTGTAGGGGACTTTGGGTTTGCAAAGTTGGTTGATGAGGGAAGGACTAATGTGACTGCTAAAGTTTGTGGGACAACGGGTCACATAGCTCCCAAGTATTTCTCTTGTTAGGTCACCATTTTGTAAACACAAGTATAGATTTGTTAGAAATAAGATGAGAAATAGAGTTTGGTTGATTAGATCAAATAAGAAGAACAAAAGTGCAAGAGTTTCCTTATGATATTGAAATAACCAACAAGTGTAAGGATTACATGGAGGTCCTATTTATAGGTGAGGAGCTAGGGCAACATTCCCTACTCCTTCCCTTCTTCTAAACGTATGGGCTTGTGGCCCATTGGACATGTAATGGACTTACACTTAAAAATAAATAACTTAAGTAAATTTAGCAACATATTACAATGACTGAAATAACCGAGACTTGACTAAACGTTGATAAACTTAGGTCCTAACCATCTCCCCCTAAGGATCGGTTGTGAAGGAATGATGCTAGTCACGGTCATTTGAGGTTGCTTGACGTCTTTGTCTTTAGACTTTGGTTGTGGCTTTCATAGCTTTAGACGTCTTCAAAAATGATTAGTAGAGATGATTCATCGTTCTTTGTTCTTTATCTCTGATGATGTGATAGTGGTCAACTGATGTGGTAATCTGCCATTCGTCACTCTCTTAGACTCCAGTGGATCTGCATCTTTCCGACATGCTCATACACCTTTGACGGTTGAAACTTTCATATGTGTGAAGCTCTCTTTACGTATGTGAAGATTCTTTGTGTTGACGTAGAATCCTTCTTTAGACGGTGTTGTGCTTAAGATCGTTTGTCTTTATCACTTTGTAGATTCTTTTGGCATGGAATCCGTCTTTGACATTTGTGTTGCTTCGATCTTTCATGAGAGCTTTTATGTTTGTTGAGATGTAAGTATGAGCATGTGGAAGCAGGTGTTCATGATGGTGGTTGTACCTGCAGTGAAACAGTTAGCAATAAAACATCCGGTACTTACAGGTTCGGAATCAGAATTTGTCAACAACATAGTGTGAAGACTCCTTCTAATCCTTACCAAGGCCGTTCCTAATCGGATACCCCCTAGAGAGCTTACACAGACATACATAAGTACACCCACGATTAGGTGAGTCGCTGGAGATCACCCCACGACTGTAGACCGTTTGAAACCATCGAACACACTAAGCGTAATCCACAAGGAATCACCGAAGTGACCTGCTGTCAGGGCTGTTTGATGTTGACCCTGGCAGGATTTCCGTTCAATCATTCGAGAAATACATAAGTAAATCCCTCATACACGTTCAAGGCAGATTGCTAAGATCTGCGAAGGACTCGATAATTTACACTTAGTGTCCAATGATGCAAGACACTTAGTGTAGAAGTATTTTGTGTTCCTAAGAGATCTTTTATGTTATCTCGTGGCTCTAGACTCGATAAGTGCACATTTGGTTTCCTATGCGGAGGCATGGAGCAGAGGGCCTCCTGTTTCAATATCAACCATCTCTAATAGACGATCGATAGATTACACTGGTTCCCCGTGAGAATGAAACAAACATCTTTTGAGAGATGCCTGAGTGGCTAAGAAGGTTTAGGTGCATTGCGTCACTGGGTCCATGACGTCTTTTATCTTTAATACCGGTGTTGCCTTAGCAACGACCAGTAGCATATGAATTGAACCCGGTGTCTGACCTAAGGTTTGATAAAATGGAGGGCTATTTCTTTTCACCCTTTTCATACGTTTCTTTTTAATTCTTCAACCCCTTCTTTCTCCTTTCATTCTTTACTCCTTTTTTCATATCATACCTAAGGACTTCTAATTTCTAACTATTGGTGATGTCCTTGGGTAGATCCCTCCGGTTTAGGCGGATCATAGGACGGTTTTTCCTATCCTTAGTCACCTTGTAACTCCATAACTATCCTATTGATGCCTTTAAACCAAATCATTGAAAATCTCTCAAAGTGTATAAGATTGTAAAACTTTTTATTAACACTTTGAGGTTTTGGATTTGTAATGAAAGACTCCCCCTCCACAAATGCTCATGATTATTTTCAGAAATTTGCATATGCGGGAAGAGTTGGCACTTTTTGAATTGATCCACTCTTAATAGACATGTACCTGAGGGACACGTTTACGTTGCTTAGTTAAAGGGATGCATTATCAGCTTTTAGGTGATAACTAGCCCTAATAACTAACTTGATGTTTTTAACATTCGTAAAAGGAAGTTAGACCCAAAGTAAACATCTAGAAAGAGTTTCTCGAAACGGTACTTTCTACTCGGATAAATCCTTTCGAATATAAACAGTTGTTGTTTCGTCAATTCGTGAGTCAATTCTGAGTCGAGCTCGTACGAGATAAGACTTTTTGACATCATATTTTAATCACTTTCTTCTTCTCCCCCTCAAAAATAGCATATCAAATGTTGTTTTTGTAAACGGTTTTGATTAAAATATGCCTTTTTGAGTCTTATGGGGGGAAGTCAACAAGATTTTAAGATTTAAGAACGATGTTTAGAGTCAAGTACTCCCCCTTAACAAGTGATTACTTATTGAGGTGTAATACTTGTCTTTTGAGCAGAATTGAGAAAATACTGAAAGGTTTGATTAATACTACTCAAAAGTAAGAAGCTTTCGCTCCTTATATTAGGATTGTGGCACTGATGCGTACCACCGGGTCCTTTCATTACAAAGTGCGGGTTGTACACTGTTATGTGTGCACAAACCGTAGTAATTACAAATCAAACAATATAATAAAGATATTGAAATTTTTGTACCAGTAGAACGGGAGCTGAGAATCATCACGGAGCTAAGCGTCAAAGACTGTGAACTTCGGATCAGGTCGTTGGAATGTCAAGACCGGAAATGATGGTCGAACACCGATATAGCTTTCCAACCTTCTGATCTGTTGTCGTCGATATAGCCTTTCTTCAATTGTATGGACAAAGTTTCTGATCATTCTGCGTCCATTAGCTTTCCACCTTGTTTCACGACCCTCTTTCAACCTCTTCTTTTCATCCTCCAACCTTTCAGCTAACCCATCACGAACTCTCTGAAGTGTCACATCACAAAACTTCCTGATTTCATCGAACCTCATGAACCGAAGCTGATGCTTGCTGTTGAGGTAGGTGATTCCAAATGTCGGTTGTTGCACGAGAATGTATTGTGATGACCCTTGCATTTCAGGAAAGTCGAGTTGTGGTTTGGTGAGGTTGATGGTGTTCTGATAACTTTCCACGCCTAGTTGAAGATCTTCCACTCTTTCTTGAACTATTATTCGTCTGATGTAGAGGAGGAGAGACGCGATGAAGTTGTACTGGGTATCTCTTTCAAAGTTGAGCAGCTTTCCTTGAACTTTGAGCAAATACATATCTTCAATGTCATTCAGGTTCAGGTCAGGGAAGTCTGCTTCATTGAACTTGTACCGCTTCTCATCCAGTCTCTTGACGATGATTTCCTTCATGAAAGTGTAGTTGAATCTTCTATCTTCAAGTATCTCCATTATGGCAACGATACGAAGCTGTTGCTTCACATTTTCACTGGACTTGAGATGAAGTCTGTGAGTGTAGCCGAGCTTTCGTTTTTCTGGCCAGTGTTGAATACCTAGAAGAGCGTCCCTGTTGTATTTGACAACTGATTTGCAGTAGATTGGCGCGTGCTCTTCAATGTCTGGTAATTCGTATCGGGCAGCTGGAATAGAAAGCGTCAGTGAAGATGCATATCGTTCCTTTGAAGTTTCATGAGCGTGTTGGAGATATCGGAAGTCGTTGTTGAAGAAGCGTCGGTAAGGAATCTTGAGTCTGTTTGGAAAGCCAAGTAGAGGTAGTGGTTTTGTCCAATCTGTGAAGTAAGGTTTCTTCGTTTCTGTATCGACATTCGATTCAGGGTTGAGCCAGTCGAACGAGCCAGATAATGCACAGGCTATGTTCTCCATGTGGTAATCGAGTTCAACTTTGTTCCCTGATCTTTTCTTGAGAAAGTCGATGGCCTCACGATTGATCCGTCTTAGTTCAGCCTTTGACAACCTTTCAACTTGAAGACCTGACATAATACTCTGAGTCATCTGCAAAGTATTACCAGGCAAAGGTTCGTCGGTCTCAAGCGATGGTTGTGCTTTGATCATCTCTGTCAACCAATCAGATTCACGAGCTTCGTCCATGTCTAGCCATGAGAAGTGAGTAGTCTTTTGCTTATGCTTCTTTGACTTTGACGACTTCTTCTTCTCTTTTGTCTTGGTTGTATCAGATGGACCGGCTTGAAATTCAGGAATTTCTGATTCGGGTATTGCTGTTGCTGGTCATTCCTGAGTGTCAACCGGTTGAAGCATGAATGGTTCCTCTGATTGTGTCGGACCTGAGCCGGATGCTGGAGCTCGTTGTTTGGAAGGAGGAGCCTTGGAAGTCTTTTGCGGCTGTTGAGATGAGGATGGTCCTTCTGATTTCTTTGACTTCTTGCGTTTAGGATCAGAGTCAGGATCATCATCTTTCCTTGGTCGTTTGTGTTTACCGGCAGCTTCCTTGCATGATTCTTTCGAGGCAATAGTTTGAAGTGCCTCGAACATCGTTGACTCTTCAGGAGTTTTGTCCTCCTTGTTTCTGAGCTTGGCAGCTAACAGTGTTTGTAGTTGTTCAGTAGATAGCTCTTCCGGTGTTGGAGGAGCCCTGTTAGTGCGAAGGTAGAATGGAGTTGACTCGAGCATGCGTTCAATGCTGTGCTTGATCCTGGAGTTCAACTTTGTACGAATCGGCTCTAAAAGTTCAGACACAGCCGGTGTAGCAACTGCAGCAAGATTGTCGTTGAGATATTCGTTGGTATAGTCCTTGATCATCCCGCTCATGTCGGCATGCAGAAGCTTGTCGACAAGTGCATTTGCTTCCTGAAGATCTTTGACTTGTGAAGTCAAAGTTTTGACCTGTTTGGAGAGTTGTTGCACTTGGTCATTAAGATCTCCAGTTGGCTGTTGTGTCTCCTTCCTTTTCTTCCTTGCTAAAGCAAAAGCTTCCTTGATCCGTTTTGATGTTGTCAATGATGATTTGCCTCCTTTCTTTTTCTTGCTTGATTTGTCGGTGGATGTTTTCTTTGTTGGTGGTGGTGAAGAGTGATGTGATGATGATGATGAAGATGATTCATGCTCAGGTTCTGATGGAGGAGGAGAGGGATCCCTTGGAGGTGTGCCTTTTGGAAGCGGGGGATTCTGTGAAGATGAGTGCGGAGGAGTGTGGATGAGTTCATCAGTGTTAAAGTGTTCTTCGTCTTGATCGAGTCCACGAAGCAATCTATCCGTCTCTTCTTTAGCTATCCTTTTTAGTTCCTCCTTCTTCTTAAGTTCGTCTTCAAACTGAACTTGAGCAACGAATTCTAGAGTGATGAGCTCAGTTTGTTCTTTCTCAACATCTTCCTCTATAGCTTCTGTCATTACTGTGTCATGTTGTATGGTTTCGGTTTGTGGAGCTACAGTGCTTCTAGAGCCAACCTCGAGTTCTTGAAGATTGAACGGTGTTTGATGAGGTTGTAGATGTTGAAGACTTAGAAGCGTAGCTTCCCTGAGTTCTTTCTCTTCCTGCTTCTTTTCNAAAGTGTTCTTCGTCTTGATCGAGTCCACGAAGCAATCTATCCGTCTCTTCTTTAGCTATCCTTTTTAGTTCCTCCTTCTTCTTAAGTTCGTCTTCAAACTGAACTTGAGCAACGAATTCTAGAGTGATGAGCTCAGTTTGTTCTTTCTCAACATCTTCCTCTATAGCTTCTGTCATTACTGTGTCATGTTGTATGGTTTCGGTTTGTGGAGCTACAGTGCTTCTAGAGCCAACCTTGAGTTCTTGAAGATTGAACGGTGTTTGATGAGGTTGTGGATGTTGAAGACTTAGAAGCGTAGCTTCCCTGAGTTCTTTCTCTTCCTGCTTCTTTTCTACCCTGGTGTCGACAACGATACTCTTGAGTTTACGTTTGTCAACTAGTGGCACAATAGGTGGTTCTTCTTCAGCTTCTTCATCACGAGCACCACTCGGTTCGTTGATGGTTAAGCTCGTACCTTTCCTCTGTTCTTGTTCAGCAGTTTCCTTGCTTATTTGTTTAGTCAGTTCAAGCCCTGGAAACTCCTCTTCTTCATCCTCTTGATCTTTTTGGTCATCCGGAGCCTTTGACCTTCTTTCATAATCTGCTTCTTCATCTGATTCAGAGCCAAAATCAGATTCAGTTTCTGTTTCGGATGAAGAAGCTGATGGTTCATCCTGAGGAATATGCTTTGGTGCAGCTCTTCTTCTAGGTCTGGTGGGTGGCTTTTGAGCAGTCTTTGATTGTTGTGAAGTTGTAGTACTGCTCGTGCTACCAGACTTGCCACCCCTCCTGCTTCGGGTTTGAACAATTGTTGCTGGTTCTTCTTCTTTCTCACTGTGACCAACTCTCCCAGCCTTGAATGCTTTGTCATAAATTTTGAAGTTCTGGGTCTTTCTGATTTCGTCATCCAAGAAGTGATCTGGGATTCTGATCGGTCCCCAAACGGTCAACTTATTTGTCAACCAAGGATTTGGTCAACAGAAAGTCAAAACAGCTCAGAGACGCAATGCAAATGTATCCTGGAGAATACAAAGATTCCCCGGGTTCGTTATGTTCCCTGGAGTGTGATATCCTGTGAATGAAAAGATTCCTGAGTCAAAGAGTGTTGAATAGAATATGGTGTGTGTGTGTGTGGACAAAAATCAATCACTATACCTAAAGTGAAAAATCAGGACTAGTTTTGCCATTTTGTGAAAGTTAAGGGACTGAAACTGTCAATTTTGCAAACTTGACTGTTTTTCATCAGTTTTCAATCCTTTTGTATCTGAAACACATAAAAACATGTTTTTGTGATATTTTATATATTTTAGGGTATTTCTGTGTGTTTTCAGATGTTTTGGCAGTCTAAATGTGATAAAAATGATGAGTATTTGCACACTCATCAGATTCTCATACCTTTTGTTCTCGGAACGAACCTGATGGACTTGACGAAGGAAATCTTTGGATCTTCATTGAAAATGTCTTTTGGTTCTGTCCTGTCGTGCATCCTTTTGACAAAATCAGGGGTTTTCTCACAGAAGTATGCTATGAGTAGTTTGGTGAACCTAATGAACGGAATCACGGCCCTGTCACGATCAGTCTAAATGTGATGGATCATGTCGCTCATTATTGGTGCAGCAAAGTCAATCGGTTTCATGGTCATCATACCCCAGAATACTTGCATGTGTTCCAACCTTGGATGTTCATGACCACTCTTTCTTCCTGAAATAGATCTGACAATCAGCATGTAAAACGTTCTCCATGGTTGCGGCAGATATTTGACATTGAATTTAGAAAGTCTTGTGAGTGATTCATTGTCAGGAATATCGTATCCAAGATCAATGAAGTAGTCAAGGATTTCCAGTTCGGTCAACATCAGATGATATTCTTTGAAAGTTGGTAACATAAGAGCTTCACGAAGAGTATCAAAATCAACGGTGTATTTTTGACGATCCAGCTTGACGGTAAATGATTTGTCGTCCAAATTGGCCTCAGCTGTGTGCCAGAACTAATGAATGTAGAAGATAGGTACTGATGTGGATTTGGTGAGCATAGGCTTGCAGGGATGAGCCAGAAGTATGTTCTTGACAATCTTGCATGTGTCATCAGGGATACTAAGTTTGTTGAAGTCAATGCGAAGATTATTCTGATCAATGCCTACATTGTAGTCAGCAGGGAGAACTTCACCAAGTGCAAGTAGTGGTAGGTTCTGTTGTTGTGGGACTGATTCAGTTTGTTGAGCCATTGTGTTATGAAAGTGTCATGTCATGAAATCAAACATCCAGATATGTTAGTTATTAGTCCGAGTCCATGTTTGAGAATCAAAGACATATAAGATGTATGTTGCATTCACGGTTCTGTTAATTAATATGTGAGTAGTGACGGTATTATTATTTAACATGTAACTTAGATGATTTATCATTTAAAGCATATACGTCTTTTGGGTAACATGACTAATAACACAATACAATCACAAGTTAATGAACATTCTTACAATACACATATTCATGAGGATTCATCCAATATACATGTTTTCGAAAAAATTACAATTCATTAGAATTCTCAAAAAATGTTTTGCATGATCTCGAAAATATGACAAATAAAGTTCTCGATAACTATTGCTTAGGAAGTTCTCGATAACTTTTGTACATAGTGTTCTCGATAATTTCAAATGAAAAGATCTCGATAACTCTAATCAACAAAGGTTCTCGATAATTCTGAGTAAAAGTTCTCGATAACTCCATTTCACATGTTCTCGATAACCCATGAAAGATCTCGATAATTTTGAAGTTCTCGAAAGTCTTAGGATCTCGATAATTTGTTGAGAGATTTCGAAAAATTTTAAAGAGTTCTCGATAACAATTGTTAAGGAGAGATCTCGAAAATTTTCCGAAAGATCTCGATAAATTTTTCTCGAAAAATTCTTATACAAGAATTTTCGAAATCTTTGAAGACATACATATTTTGTGAAATCTTTGAATCCTTGAATGAAACCTGTGTATTGAGTGATAAACACCAGTTAGAAACACATTAAGGCACATTCTTAAAGATCTCGAAAACATATCGAGCACAAAAAATTATCTAGAACAATTTTAACGAGAATTCATGTAGTAATACCAATGAAACTCATCAATTAACACTTGTAGGAACACTTTTAAGCAGTTTAATTAGACTCAAGAACACACATATGAAAAGCCCTAATTTGAACATAAACCCGTTTTCTAGATCATGCAATCTGATGTATTGGAACAATTAATAGGCTCAAACATGATACATATACTTAAACCAACATATCCCACCACTAATATTCACAAAAACAACACTCAATCTCAAAGCCCTAATTCTAACGCAACCCCAGTTTTCGAAAACAATCCAAACATGAAATCTGTTATGATTAGGTGTTAGGGATATGATTAGACATCGTTTAAGACCAAAAGCCCTATGGTTACATAAACACAAACACATTATCATGCAAGATTCATAATTATCGAAAACCCTAGTTCTTAGAATCAATATTACACGAAATCTAGCCATTAAAAATTCAATTGGTTGAAAACCATCTTTTAAAATGAGCCAAAGACCATGAATTTACTTACGGTTTGAAGATTATGAACACGGATTTGATAGTTGATTTTGAGCCGTGAGATGTATAAAGAGGGTGTTTGTTTTTGCTTTTTGTTTTTGTGAAAAGTAAAAGACGGGGGGTGTTTGTTTTTGTTTAAGTTTATGAAACCTTTTTGACAACTTGGCAGATTTAGTCCCTAGACTACAAACTAAACCATATAACACGTCCTAATGATATTATTAACGGTTAAAGGTAAAGACAGTTAATGGTAAAGACATACTAGGCTAATAAAGAAGTAAAAGGAAAAAGAACTGATACGAGAGATAACCTTTGACGATCCACCATTGCAAAATAACATCATAACTACTAGAAATATGAAGGTACACATGTTTGCACAAGATTTTGAAATTTTGAAGAACATTTTCTCCCCCTCAACACTTGGTGTGAAAATTTTGAAATTTTTGATAAACCAAAGTGTTGACGAAGATTGTGTACATGCATTAGTAAAAACATAAAAAATGTAAAATCTTTTTGGATTTTTGATGATTTTTTGATTTTGTATTTTTGTTTTTGATAATTATTTACAAAGATAGTTTTGGTGTTTGACTCGGTTAATTGTTTTTGAGAAAAGAGTTTAGATCATCCGGAGTCAAACACCGCATACCAATCCGGTGAACTAGCTCAGTAAACCTTCCCGGGGGTAGTGGTTTTGTGAACAAGTCTGCCAGTTGGTATTCAGTACCCACAAAATATAACTCAATTGTACCCTTTTCAACATGCTCTTTGATGAAATGATAACGGAGATCAATGTGCTTAGACTTCGAATGCAGAACCGTGTTGCACGAGATTGCTATCGCAATTTTCGAATCACAGTACATCGGAATCTTGTTGAATAAGTATCCGTAGTCCATTAGTTGTGTACGCATCCAAATGACTTGTGCACAGCAGGCAGACATAGCTACATATTCAGCTTCTGTTGACGATAGTGATGTGCAATCCCGCTTATTTGATTGCCAAGACACGAGTTTATCTCCAAGAAACTGCAAACCACCAGAGGTACTTTTGCGTGTATCCATACACCCTGCATGATCAGCGTCTGAAAAAGCTATTAGTTCAAAACTGGAATCCTTCGGATACCAGATCCCCAAGTTAATGGTTCCCTTTACGTATCGAAGGATTCTCTTAGCCTCATTGAGGTGACGTTCAGTTGGACTGGACTGATAGCGAGAGCACATAAATACAGCAAATACAATATCCGGTCTACTAGCGGTAAGGTACATCAATGACCCAATGATACTACGGTATTTTGTGGGGTCAACTGGTTTCCCATGTGGATCCGCATCTAATTTGGTTGTGTTGGACATAGGTGTATTGTATGTATCACAACTGGTCATTCCATGTTTCTTAATTATCTCAAGAGCGTATTTGGACTGATTTAGGAAAATACCACGGGGAGACTGATGAACTTGTAGTCCTAAAAACAATGTAAGTTCACCCATCATTGACATCTCAAAATTTTGTTTCATTAATTTGGCAAAAGCGTTTGAGTACTTTTTGTTTGTTGAACCAAAAATAATGTCATCGACGTATATTTGCACAATTAAAACATCTTCCCCGTGTTTTTGAATAAACAAAGTTGGATCTAGCAAACCTTTAGTAAAAGAGTTAGCAAGCAAGAAAGCAGTAAGTTTATCATACCACGCCCTGGGGGCTTGTTTGAGACCATAAAGAGCCTTTTTAAGTCTGTAGACATGATTCGGGTGCTCTGGGTCTACAAATCCCTCTGGCTGACTAACATATANCGTATTTGGACTGATTTAGGAATATACCACGGGGACACTGATGAACTTGTAGTCCTAAAAAGAACGTAAGTTCACCCATCATTGACATCTCAAAATTTTGTTTCATTAATTTGGCAAAAGCGTTTGAGTACTTTTTGTTTGTTGAACCAAAAATAATGTCATCGACGTATATTTGCACAATTAAAACATCTTCCCCGTGTTTTTGAATAAACAAAGTTGGATCTAGCAAACCTTTAGTAAAAGAGTTAGCAAGCAAGAAAGCAGTAAGTTTATCATACCACGCCCTGGGGGCTTGTTTGAGACCATAAAGAGCCTTTTTAAGTCTGTAGACATGATTCGGGTGCTCTGGGTCTACAAATCCCTCTGGCTGACTAACATATACCTCCTCGCGTAGTTCACCGTTCAGAAATGCCGTTTTAACGTCCATTTGATAAACGACCATGTTCTTGTGAGCAGCGTATGCTAAAAATATTCGAACAGCTTCGAGTCTAGCCACTGGTGCGAAAGATTCCTCAAAGTCAATTCCTTCCTCTTGAGTATATCCTTTAGCTACCAAACGTGATTTGTTACGAATAACATTGCCTTCTGCGTCCAACTTGTTTTTCCAAATCCATTTTATCCCAATGACATAAATTCTATCCGGTCGTTCAACTAATTCCCAAACTTCAAGACGTTTGAATTGGTTGTACTCCTCTTGCATAGACTCAATCCAGTTGTCGTAAGTGAGAGCTTGTTTGATATTTGTAGGTTTTTCATGACAAACTGTTAGAGCATAAATGCAATGTTCGGCATCGGAATGAAGTTTATGTCTTGTCATAACAGGAGCTGTTGGATGACCAATAATGTTGACAAGTGGATGGTCACGAGTCAAATGATGTGTTGAAGGGTGAGGGTTATGAAATTGTTGCATATCAGTTGATTCCAAGTTGCGTGTTGACGACTCAGCAATATCTGAAAGGTTCGGAGTCGGAGCAAACGGATTAAAGAACGCATTTGGATCATAATTTGCAGGTTCGGGTACTTGTTGTAGATTCAGATCTTCAGTTGGGTTGTCAGTGTTGGAAGCGGTTTGTTCTTCTATTGTGGGTGATTCAGTTGTGGGTGCATCAGGTGTTACAGTTGTTGTTGTTGTATCCGTTGTATCAGGTACTTGAATATTATCAGGTTGAGCAGCGGAATTAGTGGATACATCGGGTGCACGTGTCTCAAAAGAATCATCGAACAAAGGAGAGAACAACGTTTCCAATTCTCGACGGGTTAGTGACAATGGTTCAGCTGAAGAATCTGTAGGGTTTAGACGGTTGGTTGCGGGTCCTAAGCTGTTTTGCTCAGAAGCCATTTCTGTGAGCTCATCAAAATTTGCATGAATAGTCTCCTGAATTTCTCTAGTACGACGGTTGTAGATTCGAAAACCTTTTGAGTTTTCACAATATCCAATAAAGATACCAACGTCAGCCTTTGCTTTGAGCTTTCCAAGATCATCACGATCATTAGTTGGATAACATAGAGAACCAAATACATGAAAGTGTTGTATGTTAGGCTTTCGTTTGTGAACAATTTCATACGGTGTGACTTTGTGACGTTTATTGATCATACAACGATTTTGGGTGTAACATGCGGTTGAGACGGCTTCTGCCCAAAGAAAATCTAGTAGTTGAGCATTAATGAGCATCGTTCGTGCGGCTTCCACTAACGTTCTGTTGCGTCTTTCGACCACTCCATTCTGTTCGGGAGTCCGTGCAATCGAGGTTTGATGTTCAATTCCCACTTTCTCAAAATAGTCACGAAGGGTTTGATTTTTGAATTCAGTTCCATTGTCCGTTCTAACGATTCTGACAGTGTTGCGGAGTTGAACTTGAATCTTTGTGAGAAAGGTGATAATCATTGATGGAGCTTGATCTTTGCTTCGAAGAAAGTAGACCCAAGTCCATTTGGAGAAGTCATCAACAATCACAAGAATATACCGTTTCCCATTAATCGTTTGTACTCGTATTGGACCACATAAATCCATATGAAGAAGTTGAAGAACATGATCAGTGCTCGGTTCTGGTTTCGAGGTGAGGTGTGCACGTTTGCTCTTTCCTTGTTCACAAGCGGGACATAAGTGATCTTTTGTGTATCGGAACCTTGGAAGACCGTCTACTAGTTTATGGGGAGCAAGGTCCGTCATAGTTCTGAAGTTGAGATGAGACATGCGTTGGTGCCATAACCAGGATTTTGTCGATTCTGCCTTTGAAAGTAAACATATGGGAGAGGAAGCGGTCATGTCTGACATTGAAATTGTATAAAGACTGTTTCCACGTGTGCCGGACATGAGATCATTTCCTTGTAGATCACGAACAAAGCATGTTTTCTCCCTGAATGCAACTTCCAGATCACCATCACAAAATTGACCAACTGAAAATAGATTGTGACCAAGGCCTTCAACATAATAAACACGACTAATTTCGATATTCCCACTGACATAGTCCCCATAGCCCATAATTGCAGCGAAATGATCATTCCCGAATCTGACAGTACCAATGAACTTTGAGACAAAGTTTTTTAACAGTTTGAGATTGCCTGTCATGTGTCGGGAGCATCCGCTATCAACAATCCAGAGAACAATTTGCACCACCTGCATCACATGAAAGAGACGACGATGGTACAATGGTAAGGGTGGAACCCGAAGAAGTTGTGGGTTCCGTTGGGTTAGAAGCACACATGTTAACAATTTTAGGAATCCATTTAAAGTTATGTGTCCTTTGTAACCAACGTTGCCAATTCCAACTAGATTTAGCCTTCTTTATATCAAATTCAGTGACAGTTGGCATGATCCTAGAGGTATTGTTCGCAACTACTGGGTTGACTATATCATTCTTAGAAACTACACAAGGCATAAGTCCTAGCACAGATTTAGAAGCATTAGTGGGCCTAGATTTTCTGCCTAATGTACGTTTCTTAAGACGAGATAAAAGAGAATTTGCAACACATTTAGAATGATCACCAGATAACATACTATTACGACAAAACACACATGAAGCATCAACTTTTAAAACATTCAAAGGTTCATCATTCGTTACACAAAGATTAGGATTACAATTTGCCAAATCAGAATCTAAATCTAGTGCAGGATGAGTCTTATTCAAAGTCCTAGGGTGTTCTTCTACTTCAGAGGCTTCTAGTGTCTCTCTTCTACGTTGCAAAATCCTATTCTTCCTTTTCATTCGTTTATGCTTGGATCTGCTAACGTTATGAGTGGCAACTATTCCTGTAGAAGTGGAAGGATCCAAATTAGACTTCTTAGTGTGTTGTGCTACATTTGTTATGTCTAATGAGTACATTCCTGGTGCAATTACTTTAGTGTTGACAGATTTTCCTTTTTCAAGCTTACGTATTTTCTCTTTCAACTCAATGATAATGTGCATTTTATCTTGAATTTCACTGTCGAGTTTTCAGTTAGAATAAAAATATTCATCACGACTCTTTTGCCAATAGTCTGTAACTTCTTGCAATTCTGCAATTTCCTTTTCATATTTAGAAATTTGACTTTTTAATTCCTCATTTTCATTTTGAAAATTTGTGGAAGTTTTAAGACTTTGCAATTCCAGTTCGAAATCAAGACTTTGGTTTTGACACCATTCAAGCTTTTTGTTGAGTTGAGAAATCTCATTTGAAAGTTTGTTTTGCACATCATCATTGTGTTTTCGGAGATTAACGTTTTCATCTTTTAATGTCTCAATTTGTTTAGTTAACAACTCAATATCATCACAATGATCATCAACAAGTATCGAAGTACCAGATTCATAAAGAGAATTCATAACCACAGAAATAATATCAGCATTAAGAACATGTTCCAAGAGTCGATCAGCTTCTTTTTGTAAAAATTGATTTCGACATTTTTGCTTTAAAATAGCTTTTTCAGATTCTTGAAAAACATCTATGATAGTTTTGACTTCCCTGTTAAGTTCCTGTTCCCATTTCTTAGCATATGAATGCAAACGTTGAAGACTTGGAGTAAATTGAGTTTGTAGCATTTCCCTTCTTTCTTTCGCAACAGGGGAAAGAAAGTTTGCAGCAGTGAGTTCAGAATTCTTTTCAACAGCATATTCCATTGATTGTATTTCAGTTGTGAATGATTTATAGTACTGAAATAAAGTAGAGTCAGTTAGCATGCTTAGCTTCTTTTGTAAATCATTGTTTTTCTGAAGAATTGTCTCTAAACATGTTTCCTGATCTGCTTTTGCTTTGAAAAAATTAAGTTGTGATTTACAATGCTCAAGTGCTCTTGTTAATTCAACGTTTTTGTCTCTCAACCTTGCATTCAGTGCTTGACACTGGATATTTGTTTATGGCTGGTCATGAGTAACATTCTCCATTCGGCGTCTGATTCAGACAAAAGCTCATGTTTTTCAAGTTGATCATTGTTATCATGTGCAGGTTGTATAATTGTTTCATCAAATGTGACAACTGGGTTTATTGGATTATCATCAAATAAAACCACTGTGGACATTTGATCAGTTATATGAGTAGATAACATAGAATCAGATTGAATAACTTGTGCATTGTCTGAGGCAGAATTAGACGGAGAGTCACTGTCATGTATCAGGCATTGATGGGAATCATTTGCTTGATACAGAGCATCAGTGTCATAGATTGGACCGGAATCACTTACCTGGAGTTCAGTTGTCTCTTCCATTAAGATCATATCAGTAGTCCCATCGGAGTCATGCATGTTAAAAGCAGAAGATGAAGATTGACCAAATTCAGTTGTAGAGCTGTCTGCTTCATGCTGAAGAGCCGATAGATATGCTTGCAGATAGTATGCACTTCCATGAGATCTTCCAGATGTTGTTTCCACATGAGTAGTATCATCTTCCAGCTTGAGCAAATTTGTCAGACGCGATTCCAGATAGCTTTGAAGAGTGATTTGTGGAGCAGGGAGGATGCATTTCAAGAATTTCCTTTGGAGACAAGACTGTAGTAGCTGATTCATTCGTAGGTCATGGTGTGACTGATGCATGACTTTAAGATGTTTCCACATTTCATGAGCACTTGCATCAAAATCCAATATAGAGTAGATGGAATTTGGAAGACCTAGAGTGATGTACCAGCTTGCTTGGTAATCAGCAACATGTTGGTCTAGGTCATGGCCAGTTAAAGTATCTTTGGTTTGTAGTTCAATGAAGCCTGTTGAGTCAGCAATGAATTTCATTTGATATGGTCCTTGAAGAATTGATTTCAGTATGAGATCAGCTTGTGGACGATTAGCAACCCATTGTAAGAATCGTCGTTTCCAAGTAGTGTAGTTCCCGTTAATCAACATAGGAGGATTTGATTCATTGCCATAGAGAATGACATGATGAGGGTCAGTGTTGTGACGTGGAGTATAAGGAGAGTTTGAGTACGGTAGTTGAGACATGATGAATGACTTGTGTGTAAATGGATCTTGTAGAAGGTATAAGTGTTATGCCAATTCTCGAAAACTATCCTAAGTATGTTCTCAAAGCTTAAGACGTTGAAAATCTCGAAAAACAGTCAAAGTCCAAAAGATCTCGATAAATCCCAAAGATCTCGAAAAGTTGCCAAATTTCTCGAAAAACAGAATTATCGAGAAAATTTTTAGAGAATTTTCGAGAAATTTCACTTTAGTAGAAATTTGCAAAGTTCTCGAAAAATATGAAATGATTTCGAAAGTTTTCCAAATATCTCGAAAATCAGAAGATTTCGAAAGCCCAGAAAAGATCTCGAAAAGTTCAAATTTTTCGAAAAAATTTCTACAAATTATCGAGATTATACAATGTCGATAATATCCAACGAGTCGAAGTGTTTCCTTTCTTATACAAGAGAGAAAAGCACTGAGTAACCAACGAAAACACCTTAGGAGCAACGACAAAAGATCTCGAAAGTTTAGGGTCTAAAGATTTCGAAAACTGGTACAAACTAGGCAGATTTTTGTTTTTGTAAAAAGCAATCCAAAAACACGTTTTTAATCCAAGATTCTTGTACAACTAACCTTAAAATGATGAAATCTTAAAGAAAGTTGCAAACTTTAACCACTTTTCAAAAATTTGAAAAATCTCGAAAAATGGTACAATAGTACGAATAGAAATTTTTCTAAAATTTTGAAACTTTGTTGGTTGTTTGAGTTTGTAACACACGTTTTAATGAAAAAGATGTGATAAAAACACGAAACAAACAAGAAGGTAACAATCTTTGACAAAAAATAATGATTAAAAAAGGTGTTTTTGGACGTTAGAAACAAAAACAAAAAACATACACCTTCTTCTAGCGATGGATACCACTTGTTAGGTCACCATTTTGTAAACACAAGTATATATTTGTTAGAAATAAGATGAGAAATAGAGTTTGGTTGATTAGATCAAATAAGAAGAATAAAAGTGCAAGAGTTTCCTTATGATATTGAAATAACCAACAAGTGTAAGGATTACATGGAGGTTCTATTTATAGGTGAGGAGCTAGGGCAACATTCCCTACTCCTTCCCTTCTTCTAAACGTATGGGCTTGTGGCCCATTGGACATGTAATGGACTTACACTTAAACATAAATAACTTAAGTAAATTTAGCAACCTATTACAATGACTGAAATAACCGAGACTTGACTAAACGTTGATAAACTTAGGTCCTAACATCTCTACTGGCAAGGCATCAGAAAGGACTGATATTTTTGCCTATGGGATCACGCTTCTTGAAATTGTAACAGGACAATGAGTCGTAGATTTTTCATGCTCTGAAGAAGGTGATGCTTGTTGCTTGAACGGGTAAGATTTCATACTTATGCATCATAATTTTGGGCAATATCCGTGTTTTTTGAATACTGTATCAAATATGATCTTAAAAAACTATATTACACATTAATGAAGGTCAAGAAATTAGAAAAGGAGAAGAGGTTGGAAGCAATAGTGGACCAAAATCTCAACCAAAACTACAACATGCTAGAAGTGGAGATGATGATAAAGGTTGCATTGTTATGTACCCAAAGGTCACGAAAGGACCGACCCACCATGTCTGAGGTGATGATAATGTTGGAAGGAGAAGGGCATGCTGAAAGGTGGGGAAAATGGCAAAGTGTTGAAGCTACAAGTAGGCAAGATTATGATCGCTTACAAAGAACATTTGCCATGATCGGTAACGAAGAAGATTTGACTGGGACGAAGAGTCTTTCCACAATCATAGAGTTATCCAGTGAAGGATGAAATAATTGTTAGTGAATTTGTATTAGACTTAAAATTATATTAGTATTTGCATTAGATTAGAATTGGTAAAAGCCCAAGTGTTAAACTATAAATATTGGGTCATATGTATTCTCTCGTTATTTAATCAATTCATTCAATCAATATTATTTGTTTTACATGGCATCTAGGATTTAGGTAAGATCCATCAACAAAAATTTGTTATCCTCCGGTCATTGGCTTCTCGTTGGTGATCCGGAGGGATTCCTGGTTGGCTTTAAGAATTTTTTGTAATTAAAGGTTGAATTGCTTTAGAAAATCAACTTTCGAATTTGGTATCGAATTCTAGGGGTGAGCATGGGGCAGTTTTGGGCTAAAACTAAACCTTGAACCAAAAATTCAGTTTTAAGTTTTTTAAAACCAAACACCGCACCAAAAGTTCGGTTTGGTTTTTCAGGTTTTGGTTTTTTGGGGTTCAATTTTCGAATATCCAAAATTTGAGATGACGGTTTAATGTTAGACCCATTATTTATCTCGGTCTTTAAATTCGGATATCTTAAACTTCGGATAATAATTTTATATATCCGAATATTCAAATATCTATAATTTTTGGAAAACTTTATATGAGTTGCAAAACTGACATTTTATAAAACCCGACATTTTAATAAATCATATAGATATTTTTTTGAACACAACACAACCTAAGTCAAGAAATCATAAAATATAAGTTGAATATTTTGTCGAAAAATAATAAGATTACATAACATGTATATAAAGATAAGATGTGCAATATATACGAAATAAAGAAAACTAATTTTACGAATATCTCTTTGATTTTGGACTTTGTTGATTACTTGTATCAAAATTAATGCGGATATATCTTTTATTAGTTTCATGAATATTAATATATCGCGGTTCGGTTTTTCGGTTTAGGTTTTCATATAAAACCAAAAACCGAACCAAAACTTTCGGTTTATAGAAACCAAAACCGTACCATCTGTTCTAGAATTGGTTCGGTTTTTTTAGGTGGTTTTTTCGGTTTTTATGTTTTTGATTCCGTTTTTCGGTTTTAATGCTCTCCCTTATTGAAATCTAATCTGCTAAAAAAAAGAGCATGGTATTGAAAGTTGGTCAGTTTTTGTAGGATTGTTTTTTGTCAATTAGTTCGAATGGCCTTTGTTGGCCATGGACGGTCTTAATCTCGGAAAAAACATCTTCTAATTCCTTTATCTTTGAGGCGTCAAAAACAAACCGAGAACTGATGGAATTTTTGGCACAAATTCACTATGCATATATACGAGTTAATATTTTATCCTTGCGAGTGTTTTAATCTTCAAACACGATAAAGCTTTGCAGTGAGTTTCTCCGTAGGTAAACATGTGGTTTTGAGGTGATCAAAACAATTCGTTTACGCTTTTACGTGTATTTTTAGTGCTTGAGGTGAAAGGAGACAACGTGACACTTAAAACAAGTCCCAACTGAAAGGAAGTGAAATGAGCTTTAAATAAAAGTCGCGCTAGATTCGATTGTTGGGTCTCTAGTCTCTACAGTGGCTCTTGCCATCAACATAATTTGGGCGGCAATCAGTCAGCTTTACCAATTCATCTATTAGCAGTAATTTTTATCAACTCATTTAAGATAACAATTGTATCAAGTCATTCAAATCGAGATAGATCGAAAATCCCAGACCATTCACAAACCTAGATATATGCAAACTAGGTAATTCTGCATGCAAGCATCAAGCATACTGGTTTCAAACACCGACTTTCATAACAAACATACACGATACATCCCCATGTGTATGATAACAGAATCTATCCACCGAGCAAAACTCCACTCTATACACCCAAAACAGAGAACTGTAAGTATACCAATCGAAGAACTATGATATGCTTCCATATACCTCCCTCCCTAGCCAGGTGTTTTTACTTGGGGGTATGTGATGAGCCAGGCATGTTGTCACCTTCACCAGACACCTTCAGCTTCTGAGCACTAGATGATCCTGCTTCAGATACATCACCAATGTCCAATGAGTCTGGAAGATTCTCTAAACTGTCTCCACTATATAGCTGCAATCCAGAGAAAGAACGATTTTGCAAGTCAGAATGACCAAAGCCAAAGATGAATGATAATCAACAAGAAGCAATTACAATATGGTCAATTGTGTAGCTTATGAAGCTAAAATACGAAACATCCACCAAAACTGTATTCAAAATGTATAAAAACTAGTAAATCCTTTTACTATCATTATAAATCAGATCAGTATTGTAATACTATAGTTTTTGAAATTATATTCTAATTCATCAAAGCTATAAGAAAGTATTTGCATGATGGCCCAACCTGACCTGCTGTTTCAGCCCCGTATAAACCCACTGACCTTTTTCCAAACCCGACAAAACACCAATTTTTCCACCTCCAACAAAGTCCAGATGATCATTCAGGTTTTAGGACATGACTAAGTGTAAGAATGAACAGGTAGCGAGAATAAACTGACAGATATGGGCATTCATTACCAGAATAATTTTTGTACGAGCCATTTTCCTCAAACTCATGTTGGCTACAGATGTATAGGTTACTTATGAAAAAGGCATGCATACAAATGAGAATATCTAGCCACTTATTTATAAATGGTTCATTTCAGAGTACGTATAGTATCTAACGGGTCTAACAGGTCAAATGTTGCCGAAAGTGTATGCTTAAAGCAAAAACCTCAAAAACCTTTTATTCAAACAATAAAATTATTATTGAAATAACACAACTTTTACAAACATACATAGCACAAAAAGTATTGATATAAACAGTTAACTTTATATAAAAATCAGGTCAGCAAACCCGACTCGACCTTTTTTTCGACCCATGCCCAAAATTACCCATATAAACCGATTACCTAACCCGCCCGACCCACCCATTTTGCTGTGCCTTTAATGTATACAATGAAATTGGGTTCACTTTACTATACCTCAAGTTGATCAAGCATCTCAAGAGTGGCTTCCATATCACCTCCGTTTGCTGCATAGACACCTGAAAGGGACTCGTCAGAAATACCAGGGAAACTCATCTGAAGATATGCCAAATTCATGTCATAATCGACATCTTTTCCAGCTATCTCTGCACTTTGTGATGATGAACCGAACACAGATTCACTCTTATTCTTATGCTGGACATTATCACGATTCTGAGGCAAAGCAAGACCATCATAATTCTGTGAATNCTCAAGAGTGGCTTCCATATCACCTCCGTTTGCTGCATAGACACCTGAAAGGGACTCGTCAGAAATACCAGGGAAACTCATCTGAAGATATGCCAAATTCATGTCATAATCGACATCTTTTCCAGCTATCTCTGCACTTTGTGATGATGAACCGAACACAGATTCACTCTTATTCTTATGCTGGACATTATCACGATTCTGAGGCAAAGCAAGACCATCATAATTCTGTGAATACTGGTTTTGTCCCACCCAAGCAGCTGTTGTACCTACCACTGTTGACTCATAACCTTTGTTTTCATCGCCTGCCCCTCTTCTAGAGAGTGGAATGTATGCAGTAGCATACGGATTCAAAGATGTTCCTGTCTTCATTCTCTTATTTCTTAAATCACTTCTGAAAAAGCATGAAAGGAAAACAGCCATGAATGCATATTTCTTGCTGTCATATAACTTAGAATAACTAAAACTATTCTGCAACATAAGCTCAGAGTACACTAAACCTTCAGTTTTACAGAACATGTATTGTACATACAATCAACCTTCATTAAAGATTTATTCACATAATAAGTAGATTGTTACCTTAATTATATCACTTTTAGTCATATTTAATATCTACCTAACTATCTGTAAAAAATTCAAATAAACTGGACAAAAAGAAAAAGGTGTGGTCAACCCAACCCGGCCTCACCCTGTTTACCGAGCCATTTTTTCATCTATACTCCTGGGCTTCATGAAGGTCGAGGAGGGATATCTTAGCCTCTAATGGTTCCCTTCGATTATGCAAAGAATCTATTGTCATCAACCAAACAGATGATCCAGTCTAGATGGTGATCAAACTACATATGGGGGTGATTTCTATCTACACCATTATATTTACTACCCACGCCACAGGGTATGTAATACAACAGATGCTAAAACGCACAGAAAACCCCTGTTGTGTGCAAAGTAATTTGGCAATGCAAGAATCATCTTATGTCAGGAAGGAACAAGCTTCTAAAAAAACATTGGTCTACACACTACACATGCAAAAAGGTGATAGCTCTAATAAGGAGTGATAGAATTAACTTCCAAGTATTAACACACTAATCTAACATATTAAAAAGATATGTATTTAACTTTGGTCATGTATGTATTATGAAACTACCTGTGCGCCCTTATTGAACAAGTAAATAAAAATTTAAATATCAAGTCAAGTTTCAGATTACATATTCTGATCACGTATTTACATGTATCCTAGTCTTAAAAGTGTTTAGAACTGCTCACTTTTTCAGCTTATGCCTGTGCTTATAGGCCTAGATAAGCAGCATAAAAGTAACTATTTCAGGAAACAGTGTTTGGATTTTATTATTTCACATTTTCCTTTGAGTATGATAGAGGGCTGCATGTCCCTTTCTAAGGTTCTAAGGTCATATATGAGGGTAAACTTTTATTACATCTCAAATAAGCAGTTTGAAATAAGTAGGTCTCAACCTACTTATCGAGAACTGCATATTTTATTCCCAAAATAAGCAAATACGCACAAGCAGTTTGGATTGCCCAAACACTTCAAACTGAGCAGATAAGCAGGAAAAAAATGAGTAACCCCAAACATCCTCTTAGGTGAATGGTGGGTGGACTGTGGACATTTCAATTAACTTTTCCTCATGGTACCTGTTGTTTAACACAGGTATTTAATATACATGAAAAGAAGAGTTGAACTTTAGTATAAAGCTGAGCTGGATATTAAGAATGAACCTAAAGGGTAAGTGATATCCTTCATAAGCTTACACAAATAGTTAAGACAGTGAAGCCAGACATGGAAAAAAGTTGCGGATTAGAGTCAGATCCATTTAAACACGGTAGAAATATAATGGATTGCTGATAGCTCTTAAGGCACATCCCAAAGTCATTAATCTATATATTTGACAGACTCTTCAACCCTAACTGATATCCACTATCTATAATACATCTTTAGCAACTGACTGCCTCTATTATACCTATTTAAACCTAAAATACCATATGACCGTGATAACATTTTCATTAAACAGCACATAAACATGAGTCATGAGCAATCTTCTCAAAAAATTGAATTGTGTTCCTAGGAAGGCTATAACACCAAAGCTGCTGAATCAATGTTTTCAAGGTAGATTCGAATGGAGTCTAAGTCATTCATTGAAAATCAAAATCTTGATAATAAGCACCAACTAATTGACAGACTATCAATCTTAACAGACAGTTTAAGACGCATCTCCTAAATAAAGTAATCATGCAGTATGCTTGTGAATCTAAATTTGCAGTCTAATGACATGATAATGCAATGTGATAATATAGCAATGGTGGTTTCATCTTGTAGATAGGAATCCACAAGACGCCCAAGTAGAGATTGTTACAGATTTAACAATAGTGGCTAGTTTTGTTTATTAACAAGGGCATAGTAAAACTTTTAATATCCTATCAATATCAGTAGATATATTATAGGTCATGACTAAAATACAACCAAACATATGCCAAATAATAATTTCAAATGCATTGTTACGTGTTTACATGTCTTTTAAAAAATGGTTGCAATTGCTCCCTTTTCCTGCTTATGCATGTGGATATAAGCCCAGAACTAGATATAAGCAGCATAAAAGCAAGTATTTCAGTAAATTGTTTGGAATTGCTAATTAAGCATTTTTCTTAGTGCATGCTGGAGGGCTGCATATTCCTTGTTTTGGTTAGATCTTAGGGTAAATTTTAAGTTCATCTCAAATACGTGTTTGAAATAAGTAGGTCCCACCCTACTTATCAGAAACTGTACATTTTACCCCCCTAAATAAGAAGATTAGTCAAACTGCTTATCCACTTAATGATAAACATATAAGCAGAAAAAATAAGTAACCCCAACATCCTCTAGGGTGAATAGTCAGTGGACTGTGGACGCAGGACACTTGAACTACTTTTTCCACGAAATAGCTCTTGTTTAACACAACCATTTGATTATTATACATGAAAAGGAGTTAAAATTAAGTATAGCTGGACCGGATATTTAGAATGAACCTAAAGGATAAGTGATATCCTTGATAAGCTTACACAAACTGAATGAAGCCAGACATGGAAGAAATGTGGATTAAAGTCGATATCCAGTTAAACAAGGTAGCCACATAAATGGATTGCTGACGTCTCTAACAGCACATCCCAAGTCGTTCATCTTTATATTTGACAGACTCTCCAACCTAACTGATATCCACAATCTATATGACATCTTTAGCAACTTACTGCCCCAATTATACTTATGTTCCATTTACAACTTTGATACCATATGACCGTGATTATATTTTCATTTGAAAGCACATAAACACCGAAGCTGCTGAATCAATGTTTTCAAGATAGATTTGAATGAAGTCTAAGTCATTCATCAAGGTCAAATCTTGATAATAAGCAGCAACTAATTGACAGACTATCAATCTGCACAGACAACTTAAGACGTCTCCTAAGTACAGTAATCATGTCGAATGTTTGTGAATCTAAATTTGTATTTAATGACATGATAATGCAATGTAAAAGAAAATACCAAACATCGATCTCAGCTTTTGTTTGACCAGCTGGCGAAATGTGGCATTTGGCATTTAAGAAAGAAGCATCGGTTTTCTTGCAAAGGAATATCAATTATTTCCACCAGCTTAGTTACTATGATTAAACAAACAAAAAATCTAACTTCTAGTGTGTTACTTTTCAATCAAAAAAGAAACAAGTTCTTTGTCGCTTATATGCAGGAGTAACCAGGCCCCAGCCCTTCCATCATTCCCTAAATGCACTCTTCCTATCACCCATTAGTCTATGAACATTGCCCCATTCAATGTCGTTGGATCCACCCTTCCAGCACTTAAATATAAGGTTTTAACCATTACTTTCAAACACTATGCACTACCCTATCTCGACCTCCTACTATGAGCATATCTTGCATAACGTCAACTGATCTAGTATACATAATGGGATTAAAAGAAAGACCTACTCCTAAAGCTACTGTCCCACCTATAGCGTCCCAATAAATGATGTGGAAAGAATAGAAGTAGGTCCAAAATCTTACCAAGAACTGAATATTTGACCCTATGACTGTAAGATTTTTTACTTGTCCAACTTACATTTGATCTCACGCGGTCTAAACCAGATCATTAACGTATATAATTTAACATTAGGAACCTAACTGAATCAACCATCTTGGATAAAGAGTAAGACATCAAAGTTCGAGATATAGCTGAGATATAGAGAGATCAGCGTAACAGATATGACATAAAATCAAGCAGTTTTGTCAATCAACACACTTTGTCCACATAAGCAAAGTATTTAGGGCTGCAAGCGACTTTGAGGCGATGCACCTTGCCTAGGTGCTAAGTAGGCGTGTCTTATACAGAAAGAATGATTTAAAAGTCTTATTATCAAATAAATAAAAAGCGCCCATAAATTAATTTTCTTTATATTTAAACATACCAAAACAATAAATTTAAACAAATTCTAAAGGTCTACTCCCACTAATGAGAATCATTATCATCTACGCACATAAAGTTGAGGGCAACAGAATATCTAAAAGGTAGGTAGAAATCACGCGTATCGTCTATGTGACTGGGACGTTAAAGAAAATAAAAACTAGAAACCTTATTGGGATCATATCATCATAACAACCAAATTGTATCTAACATCTCAATTTATCTGTGTTGTAATATCTGAAAACCCAAGTTCAGTTGATGTGTGACACGCACCAACAAGATGACTGGTAAAAACAAGTTTTTGACATTTTTTTTAAAATATACACATAATATCCCTTGGTATGTAGGTCACAACCTTCTTAATGAAAAATGCATATTTTATCCTCTATAAGCACAAGAAGCTTGGATTATCCAGATGCTTCAAACTGCTTATCTGTTAAAAATAAGCATATAAGCACAAAAAAAAAAAGTGACCCCATACATCGTCTTAGGGGAATGGTAGGTGGACTGTGGACACTACAATTAATGTTTCCTCCTAATAGCTCTTGTTTAACACACGTATGTCATCATACATGAAAAGAAGAGTTGAAATTAAGTATAACTGAGCCAGATACTAAAACTGAGCCAGATAAAAATTGGTTTAGAATTGTGTGCATCGTTGTGAGCGCATCGCACATCAGAGTGATGCAACGGCTTGAGTGCAACAGAAGCTCTAATGAGAGGCTGTTCCAGAATGCGGGGACTGTCGCGATCGCATCACCTGGCAACGAAATAATGCGGAGCATTGAACGCAATTGGAACTTAGACCCTTTTTACATGAGACCTTGAAATCGAAGTAAAAAATTTAAAAAAATAAAGAAAATCGGACTGAAACAGTAGACCGAACCATCTCTTCCTCAGTTCCTCCTATGACACTCTCAGTTTCTCTAGATGATATAGTGACTCGTCTATTCTTGTCCCATAACGTAAGTATTGACCTTAAGCATTATTTAGTAGTATCAATATGTAAGTGACTTATTTGATGTTTAAACATTTACACGCAAGATATGTAGAGTAAAAATATTATTTTAGTACTAGTGTCACAGCTCCGTGATGCACATTGATCTCTAGGACAATTTAAAATGAAAACGGGAAAGGCGCATAGGTTTTTGGAAAAGAAGATGAGTTGTTTCCATCAAACTTAGTTACTAGTATTATCAGGAAAACAGACAATCTAAACTTACATCCATCAGACAAGAAACTAAACAAGCAATAAAGGCTAACTAAGCGATTAACGGTACCCTTCCCCTGCACCCCCTAACTGATTTAAATCTCAAAGTCTGAAAACCTAAATTAATTAATTGTGGTAAATAAAACGAAGCAAAAAGAATGAATATAGAAAACTTACAGAAGAATTCGGTCTCTTGTTTCTTTGTCTGAAATCAATCGAATGACACCGATTGAGGGAGGGAGGGGACAATCACGCCCTTTATATCAATTTCCTTTCTTTCTTTCTTTCTTTCTAAACTTTATTTTTTATATTCGGTCGGGGCTGGGCTCTTCTTTGGAATTATTGCATATAATGTTTTCTAAATTATTTCTTACTTTTTGCGATATCACGTATTAACTAAAGTAATGTATTCGCGCGTTGTGACACCGGATACCCGAAAACTTAAATTTTCGGTGATCAATTACTTTCGATAATGAGTTTTTCGTGACATTAACTTTATGAATAGCGAGATGTTTGGATTGAAATACTTAAAATAAAAATGATATATTATACCATATAAAAAAAAAAGTTACTCTCGTGATACGGCGACTGTTGGCGTATGTGTCCTCCGGACTCATGCTGGACGGAACGAAGTCCCGGACTTATGACGCGTGAAACAAACCAATATCCGGACGGAACAGACGGATGTCCGGACGAATCAAACCAATACGCCCCAGACCGTTATCCGAACGACCACGTCATTCCGGATAACCTAACCTCCTGAGTTAGCGATAATTACGCAAAGCAAAGTACAAGCAAGTACAACAAAGTACACGATAGTGGAGCCTAATGTAGCGAACACTAAGGATTAAGTACAAACAGGCTGGCACCCCATGTTGGCTGCCTATAAATAGAGGAGAAATCCTCACTTAAGGTTAACTAATTCCTCTCTCTCTCTCTTACTTATTTATTCTCATACTTTATCTCTCTAGAGCTTCATACTTACTCTCACGCCGGAGGGTGGTCCTGGGATACATTCCCGGGGCGAGTCTAACGGACGTTTCTGTCTTGTAGGTAATCGGAAGGACATAAGCATACGACGGAACATCTAGAATCCGAAGGACAGCACAGTCCGAAGGATTCATTTTGCTTGTTCGGGGTAGTCGCAAGATTTTACCTTAACAAATTGGCGCCATCCGTGGGACTCGTCATTCACTCTACCAAAACTAAGATATGGCAGGTCCTACTCCCGTAACACCCGAAGGTAGCGGAAGAAATAATGATAACGACTCTCACAACAACAGCATAGAACAAATCCAAACCCACATCAATACACTTAAAGCCTTAATCCAAGAATACAACACCGGAGTAGAAACACCAATCAAACCTATCCAACTCGACTTCGAAGATGGAGAGTCGCAAGATAACGGAGCTAAAAGAACCGAAGAGGATCCTGTGGATGATCTGTACAAGCCCTTTAAGGCAGCATCCAAGAGTCCTTTCACTCGAAGGATCATCAACTTTTCGGGACCCAAGAATTCCAGGTATACGACGCCCT
Source organism: Artemisia annua (assembly GCA_014162995.1). Classification (NCBI taxonomy): domain Eukaryota; kingdom Viridiplantae; phylum Streptophyta; class Magnoliopsida; order Asterales; family Asteraceae; genus Artemisia; species Artemisia annua. Next base: position 137,593 of record LBNU01030801.1, on the reverse strand, counting down.
CTCATCTAAAGTTGTACGATGGTTCTACAGATCCAGACGATCACATTACCAGATTCGAAGGAGCAGCTCAATCGGGCGCCTGGCCTATGCCGATATGGTGCATGATGTTTCAACAAACTTTGGATGATGCAGCTAGGGGATGGTTCGATCGTCTTCCGCGAGGAAGTATTGATAACTGGGACAATTTAAGTGAACATTTTGTGCGAAGATTTGCTCTCAGGAGAAAATGCATCAGAGAGCCTACAGAAATCACTAAAATCATTCGGCAAGCCAATGAGGCTTTACCGGACTTCAAAGAACGATGGACAGATGAGGCTAGTCGCATATCTGGAGTCCCTGAAATAATGCAAATATCCTCTTTCGTTGATGGTTGTAAGTGCCCAGAGCTAGCAAAACGATTTGCCGAGAAGACTCCCCAGACGGTAACCGAAATGATGATAAGGGTTAATGATTTCATTCGTTCCGAAAAAGCATATCGGTCAGCCGAAGTTCCCAGAGGAGAAAAGATCGACACTTATAGAAAAGATCCCCACTACAATCCATACAACAACCGGAGTGACCAAAGCAACCAACGACCTCCCTTCAGAGGAAATCGTCGATGGGATAACCACCGTGAAGAATACAGGCCTCGCCGGAACGATCACTTTGCACCATACGGCCCCGCAAGGAATGATAATCAAACAGAATACAGGACAGATCATCGTCGTAACGATAATTTATCTCTCTAGAGCTCCATACTTACTCTCACGCCGGAGGGTGGTCCTGGGATACATTCCCGGGGCGAGTCTAACGGACGTTTCTGTCTTGTAGGTAATCGGAAGGACAGAAGCATACGACGGAACATCTAGAATCCGAAGGACAGCACAGTCCGAAGGATTCATTTTGCTTGTTCGGGGTAGTCGCAAGATTTTACCTCAACAAATTGGCGCCATCCGTGGGACTCGTCATTCACTCTACCAAAACTAAGATATGGCAGGTCCTACTCCCGTAACACCCGAAGGTAGCGAAAGAAATAATGATAACGACTCTCACAACAACAGCATAGAACAAATCCAAACCCACATCAATACACTTAAAGCCTTAATCCAAGAATACAACACCGGAGCAGAAACACCAATCAAACCTATCCAACTCGACTTCGAAGATGGAGAGTCTCAAGATAACGGAGCTAAAAGAACCGAAGAGGATCCTGTGGACGATCTGTCCAAGCCCTTTAAGGCAGCATCCAAGAGTCCTTTCACTCGAAGGATCATCAACTTTTCGGGACCCAAGAATGCCAGGTATACGATGCCCTCTCATCTAAAGTTGTACGATGGTTCTACAGATCTAGACGATCACATTACCAGATTCGAAGGAGCAGCTCAATCGGGCGCCTGGCCTATGCCGATATGGTGCATGATGTTTCAACAAACTTTGGATGATGCAGCTAGGGGATGGTTCGATCGTCTTCCGCGAGGAAGTATTGATAACTGGGACGATTTAAGTGAACAATTTGTGCGAAGATTTGCTCTCAGGAGAAAATGCATCAGAGAGCCTACAGAAATCACTAAAATCATTCGGCAAGCCAATGAGGCTTTACCGGACTTCAAAGAACGATGGACAGATGAGGCTAGTCGCATATCTGGAGTCCCTGAAATAATGCAAATATCCTCTTTCGTTGATGGTTGTAAGTGCCCAGAGCTAGCAAAACGATTTGCCAAGAAGACTCCCCAGACGGTAACCGAAATGATGATAAGGGTTGATGATGCCGAAGTGCCCAGAGGAGAAAAGATCGACACTTATAGAAAAGATCCCCACTACAATCCATACAACAACCGGAGTGACCAAAGCAACCAACGACCTCCCTTCAGAGGAAATCGTCGACGGGATAACCACCGTGAAGAATACAGGCCTCGCCGGAACGATCACTTTGCACCATACGGCCCCGCAAGGAATGATAATCGAACAGAATACAGGACAGATCATCGTCGTAACGATACATACCGGAGGGATACCCGACCAATAGACTTGAACGCACTCACCAAGGCTCCTAAAGAAATATTGGCAACTGAACATCAACTTAGGCTTCCGGCACCACCCCCATTAAGAGGACGTCCGTCAAGAGAGAATATGGACAAGTACTGTGACTATCACGGAGATAAAGGCCATCTTACAAATGACTGTCACAATTTGAAAGAGCAGCTGAAGAAAGCCTTGGAAACAGGTAAGCTTGACCACCTAATCAGAGACGTCCGGCAAAGGGACAGAGCTCCAGCACGAGGCAACAACCAAACCAACCAAGGCCGAATCATCAATATGGTTTGGCATCAAGAGGAGAGACGAAAGCACAAAGTCATGGACCAAGAAGAAGAATGGATGAATGCCCCCATAAGTTTTCCCCCAATCCTACCCGGAGATGTCTCCGACGAGCCACTCATCGTTGAAGCAGAAATAGAGGGATATACCGTCCGAAGAGTATACGTTGATCAGGGTGCTTCGGTGGAGGTAATGTACGAACACTGTTTTCTAAACCTCGATTCTTCCATTCGATCTCGATTAACCAAAACAAACACCCCTCTCGTTGGATTTGCCGGAGAAGCTATCAAACCGTTGGGAAAGATTGAATTAGAGGTATGTTTCGGAAGCGAAGGGTTATATCGCCGAACTACCATGAAGTTTGCAGTAGTTAGATCGCCCTCCCCTTACAACATAATACTAGGGCGGTCTGGAATTAAAAAGCTTAGGGCCATTCCCTCGACAATACATTCCATGATGAAGTTCCCTACGCCGAGAGGTATAGCCACTTTGGTCACCCGATCAGTTATCATTTCGGAATGTAGAAAGTTGGAAGAAAAATTCTTGCTGGAGAAAGAAACAAAAGCTAATATTCCACTGGTGGAAGAGATCAGGAATGAAGTTGCAGGAACCGAAGAAATCCTGGTCCATCCGGCATATCCGGACCAATTGGTGACTATAGGAAAAAATTTCTCTCGAGAAGGACGAAGGCAGCTGGTGACTTTACTCAAAAATAGCCAAGACGTTTTCGCATGGGAACCATCGGATATGACAGGCGTACCCCGATGGATCGCCGAACATAGGCTCAATGTGAATGTCCACGACAAACCCGTTGCTCAGAAAAAGAGGTTCTTCTCAGAAGAGAAAAATCAAGCCATAAACAAAGACGTCGAAGAATGGTTAAAAGCCGGAATCATTAGACCAGTCCGATACCCAACCTGGCTTTCAAACCCAGTACTCGTAAAAAAGCCGGACGGCAGTTGGAGAATGTGTATTGACTTTAAGAACCTCAATTCATCTTGTTTAAAGGATTACTATCCACTGCCTGAAATTGATTGGAAAATTGAATCAGTCATGGGATTCCGGTACAAATGTTTCCTCGATGCCTACAAAGGGTACCATCAAGTCCAAATGGCTAAAGAAGACGAAGAAAAGACAGCCTTTTACACTGATCACGGAACTTACTGCTATGTTAAAATGCCATTCGGATTGAAAAATGCTGGAGTAACCTATCAAAAACTGGTAGACACAGCCTTCCGGTCACAGATAGGTCGGAATTTAGAAGCGTATGTGGACGACATGGTAATCAAGAGCAGAACCGAAAAAGAGCTTTTGGCTGACATTGCCAAAACGTTTGATAATCTTCGGAAGATCAACATGAAACTAAATCCTAAGAAATGCTCCTTCAGAGTGGAAGAAGGGAAATTCCTTGGCTACATGGTAACCTCAGAAGGAATCAGAGCTAACCCAAAGAAGACTAGAGCAATTGCCGATATGCAGTCACCAAAATCCCTCAAAGAGATGCAAAGTTTAAGTGGTAAGCTTGTCGCACTAAATAAATTTCTATCAAAATCAGCCGAAAGGTCCTTACCTTTCTTTGACACTCTTAAGAACATCACCAAGAACAATAGGGACGAATACCGATGGACGGAGGCAGCCGAAGCAGCTTTCCAAGAAATGAAAAAGATGATCTTGGAACTCCCTTGCTTGACGACACCCAAATCAAAGGAAGAAATGTACTTATACCTAGCAGCGACAAAAGAAGCAATAGTGGAGTGACGCTTGTAGAAAGAGAAGGACGACAGATTCCAGTCCACTATGTAAGTCGGACGTTACATGAAGCAGAAAGGAGGTATGCTCCGGTTGAAAAGCTAGCCTTAGCCCTCCTACACTTGTCCCGAAGGTTAAGACGATACTTTGAAGCTCATCCTATTAAAGTCATTACGGATCAACCCATAAAGCAAATTCTGAACAAGGCAGAGGCTTCCGGGCGGCTAGCCAAATACACCGTGGAGCTTGGAGCCTACAACATCACATACATACCGCGAAACGCAGTCAAAGGTCAAGTCTTGGCTGATTTCATCAATGAAATACCCATCGGATCGACCGACCAGAATCTAAAAAGGCGAGGCAAGGAGATATACGATATCTCTCAAACAGAAGAATGGACATTATATATGGACGGAGCGTCCAGTAAGAAGGGCGCCGGAGCAGGGTTGGTGTTAATCAGCCCAAACAAAGAAGAGTATACTTATGCTCTACGGTTGAATTTTGATGCCACTAACAACGGAGCGGAATACGAAGCACTACTAGCCGGACTGAGAATTGCAAGAAGTATGCAGATAAAGACACTGGATGTGCGAGTGGATTCAAACTTAGTAGCAAGTCAGATCAACGGAGATTTCACAGCGTATACGGAAAGCATGACGAAATACCTGGCCAAAGCCAAAGAATACATTGCCTGCTTCGACCATTTCAAAATAAAAAATATCCCAAGAGCCCAAAACCAAAAGGCTGACATACTAAGCAAACTAGCATCCGTAGCATTTGACCACCTAACGAAGGAAATTCTAGTAGAAGTATTAGAAAAACCATCCACTGAAGAAGAAACAATCAATGCAATAGTAGAGGAAGAGGAAGAGAGCTGGATGTCACCCATCATTCGTTGTCTGAAAGAGGGGATTTGGCCGAAGGATCAGAATGAGGCACGCTCCATCCGGATGAAGATAAGCCACTATACTATGATTGATGATGTGTTATTTAAAAAATCGTACCTAGGCCCAATGCTAAGGTGTGTGGGGCCCCTCCAAGCTAACTACGTGATCCGAGAGGTACATGAAGGGGCCTGTGGAATGCATTCCGGACCAAGATCTGTAGTAGCTAAGCTTATGAGACAAGGTTATTACTTGCCAACTATGCACCGAGACACCAGGGAAGTAATCCAAAAATGTGATTCATGTCAAATTCATGCTCCGGTCCCAAAGTTACCGAAAACAGTACTAACCTCCGTCATGGCACCTTGGCCGTTTTACCAATGGGCAATGGACGTGCTAGGACCTCTGCCCGAAGCTCCAGGGAAAGTTAAGTATGTCATTGTGGCAGTTGACTACTTTACAAAATGGATGGAAGCAAAACCGTTGGCCAAAACAACCGAAAAGGAAGTAAAAAAGTTTGTGTGGGACAACATCGTTTGCAGGTTCGGATTACCTAAGATAATCGTTACTGATAATGGGAGCAACTTCATAGGCGATCCGTTCAAAAGTTGGTGTGAAAGGTTAAACATTACTCAAATCAACACGGCCGTGGCTCATCCCCAAGCCAACGGATTGGTAGAAAGGGCCAACAAAAGCTTAATGAAAGGATTCAAATCAAGGCTGGGCAGAGAGAGGGCCGGATGGGTTGATGAACTGCCAAATGTATTATGGGCCTTCCGCACCACTCTAAAAACAAGTAATGGGGAAACACCTTTTAGTCTAACTTACGGAAGTGAGGCAGTCATTCCGGCCGAAATAGGCATGCCAACCTTCCGCACCATGATGGCAGACGCTACGAACAACGACGATGAAATCAACCTTAACTTGAATTTGCTGGAAGAACGACGCGAAATGGCAGCAATAATGGAAGCTAAATACAAAAAGAAAGTGGAGCAATACTACAACCGAAGGGTGCGACCTGAATCATTCAAGGTAGGAGATTTTATGTATCGGAAGAATGAAGCAAGCCGAGTAGAAGATCAAGGAAAGTTGGGGCCTAATTGGGAAGGCCCGTATCGCATAATAGAGGCCTATCAGCACGGAACATACAAGCTCCAGACCATGGACGATGTGGAGGTACCACGTACTTGGCACGCCATCAACCTTAAGAAGTGTTTTATGTAATCGATAATAATCAAAAGACTAGTTGTACGGCTCGCAGAAGCCACCTTTCTCGTTTCAAATAAAATTTATGAAGTTCCCCCTTTTTTCGACGAAGGGAAACTACTTTTTACCCAAGAATGTTGTTATGTTACGGCCATGTGCCCAACGAAAGGCACAAGTTGCCTTGCACCCCAAGAGGGTTGCCTATTGTCATCCACGGCCAAGAGCCGGAAGGCACAAGTTTCCCTGTACCCCAAGAGGGTTGCCTATTGTCCGTCACGGCCAAGAGCCGGAAGGCACAAGTTGCCTTGCACCCCAAGAGGGTTGCCTATTGTCATCCACGGCCAAG
>LBNU01030801.1:91359-122070 GCA_014162995.1 Artemisia annua | reverse complement strand
CGTGGTACCAGATTTAGATTTGATTATATCAAAGAATAATGAATGTAGATGAAAGATAAAGGAAGGAACAATCCAAACCACAACACGATAGTTTAATTTCGGCTACAAGGACCTCACTTGTCCTTGCCCTAAGACACGTCCCTACGCAGCATGAATTGGGGTGGGAAGTTAATCCATTTCATGCATATTACATTCATGTTTTTGTCTACAACCGCCCTGAGTATAGAACAAAGTTCTCTCCAGAAAGAAGTTCCCGAGAGTGACCAAAATCCATAGAAGACAGCAAGAAGACAAGTGCTCCAATCTTGTAAGTAGGCGGCAAGAATCCTCAGCACTTGAAGAGCCGATGGATAACCTTTCTTTATTTGTATTTGTACTTGTAGGAAATGTTGTAAGTAATCCCTTATGTCGCCCCATTTGGGTTGGGGGAAGATTGTTAAAACCTAAGTTTATGGTTCTAACACGTAAATGGAACGACATTTACGAGATTACATTATCTATCTTGAAAGGCACAAACACATGGACTAGAAGCGTCATTATTGTAAAGTTATGTGTTTGTTAGCCTTTATATACCCCTCCATACTTCCATGGAGGGGTGAGACTCTTGTGTAATTTTCCCTTTCATCTTTCTTATCAATAAAACACATAGTTTTCTTTTCTCTCTCTACTTTCTCTCACTAACCATGGAAGTCATCTTCTTCCATGTTACCCGACCTCCCGAGTCCACAAATCACAATAAACTTCGGTCCTATCACACGTACCTCGGAAAATGAAGTAACAAGGTTGCACGCCGGATAACCCTTCGGAAGACGAACGACAGATGACCAGAGATGTGTGAGAAACTAGAGAGAGAAATTACAGCGGTGAATATGAAAAAAATAACTGCGCTATTTATAGGCAAACAGGAACGCTAAACGACACATCTGTCAGAGAGGACGCGTGGCGTCATGTGGGCCGCATGATCCGGCATGCACACACGTGTCATGATCAGAAGGCACGGTAAAAACGACGGCACTCCCTAAATACCTTTGGCATTTTGTACACGCGTTCAAAACGACAAAATCAGACGACACCCTCTGGAAAACAATTAAAAAACAAATTTCTTAGTATCACACCATTGGCACGACCAATACTATGATACTGGGGGGGACATGTTGGCGTATGTGTCCTCCGGACTCATGCCGGACGGAATGAAGTCCCGGACTTATGACGCATGAAACAAACCAATATCCGGACGGAACAGACAGATGTCTAGACGAATCAAACCAATACGCCCCAGACCGTTATCCGAACGACCACGTCATTCCGGATAAACTAACCTCCTGAGTTAGCGATAATTACGCAAAGCAAAGTACAAGCAAGTACAACAAAGTACACGATAGTGGAGCCTAATGTAACGAACACTGAGGATTAAGTACAAACAGGCTGGCACCCCATGTTGGCTGCCTATAAATAGAGGAGAAATCCTCACTTAAGGTTAACTAATTCCTCTCTCTCTCTTACTTATTTATTCTCATACTTTATCTCTCTAGAGCTCCATACTTACTCTCACGCCGAAGGGTGGTCCTGGGATACATTCCCGGAGCGAGTCTAACGGACGGTTCTGTCTTGTAGGTAATCGGAAGGACAAAAGCATACGACGGAACATCTAGAATCCGAAGGACAGCACAGTCCGAAGGATTCATTTTGCTTGTTCGGGGTAGTCGCAAGATTTTACCTCAACAACGACAATATAGAGACGTACTATTATCGTGGCAAGAAGTTTTTATAGACAAACATGAGTTTGAGTTTGCTTTTATAAATATATGTTAAGTTATATAATTATCAAAAACATTTGCTAAGTATTTGATAAAATCATACTAAGATTATTTGATAAAGTCATAGTAAGGTATTTGATAAATACTTTAAGATCTTTAAAATTCTAATAGTCTAAATAAGAGTATCACACTTTGGCCAATTAGTGAATTTATAAGTGTGGAAGGTGTGGTTAGGGTATTTCCTTCGCCACGTCAGCTCCACATCACCATTTAACACTTTCATTTTTTTTCCTTCTCATTTCCCTTAATCTTTGCAACACATTCTTTCTCTTCCCTTAGACATTTTATCATTTTTATCATTTAAAATTCCTTACAAAACACACATACCAATACCCAATATATGCAAAAGAAATATAATATTATTTCTCTCTCTTGTCTATGCTTCTCAATATATGCAAAAGAAATTTAATATTATTTCTCTTTCTTTGCTATGCTTGTTTTTTTTGTGCGGGAGTAGAGTCCCGAAAAGGAGGCATTTTTTGTTTTCCCGCAATGAATGAATTGGGGTCCCCGCAAGGAAAAGCTTTTCCTTTGACTTTGCCGAAGGTGCACCCTATAGCCTAACCAAATGAAATAATACTACAATAATTTATCTTAAACACGAAATATCAGCTCAATATAATTTTGTTATATCACTCGGTTTAAAACTATTATTTCTACCTAAATCTCATATATTTACTCACAACCCTAAACCTAACTTCATCTCATAGCCACTACACAACTTCTATCAATTTCTCTTCTTTAATAACGTACACTAAAAAAATCTTGTTTTTGACATTCCAACGTTTTTATTCTATCAATTTCTCTTCTTTAAACCTAACTTCATCTCATAGCCACTACACAATCACAAACACAAGTTTGATTTGATTTGATAGCAAGATATATGAACCAACCACCAATACCTCTTAAGTTTTTATTTCTTGAATCCCGAACCACAATCTCAAATCGAAAACCACGAACCACAACGAAAAGGTTTTTTGTTGTGGGTTTCGATTGATAAGCATTGTTGTGGGTTTTGATTGTAAGCATTTGGTAAAGTTTGTGGTAAGATTATTTATCAAGAAAAACATGTGTATTTGTTTCAAGATCTTTAATAAGGTCTCAGGTAAGTGTTTGGTTGTTTTTCTTTCGTTTAAGATTGATGATGGGATTAATGATCTTTATAGATCTTATCTTGAATTATCAAGACTTGAGATTTTTTTATTTTTTTATTTATTTTTTTATTTTTTTTAATGGTTCTTTTTGTTTTCGTTTAAAGACAGGGATGGTATTGTTGCTGCAGTTGCAAATAGTCACAGTTAATGACAGGGATAATACTTCAATCGTTACACAAAAAGTTGCGTATTTAACATAAGGGTTGTCGGTGCAATGGTACTTGATGGGTAGTACTGTTATTGCAATCGCATTTAACGATAGGGGTGGATTTTGAAATTTATTAAGGACTCTTTCTGAAACGAAAGTTAACTTGAGGGACTACTTTTGCTGTAATGAGCAACGATTCTCCTCACAAAGAATTAAAAATAATAATAAAAAAAAGATAATTGTGTTTGAGAGATATGAAATGGTTTGCGTGGATTTATATGGTGGATGCGGTTACATATTTTTTATAATCATTATTGATAGTAATGATTTTTAGCGGTTACGCATTTTAATAATCATTGACCAGGGTATTTATTAGTTATGGTGCTTTTATTTGATAACAAAAATAACACATAGCAAGTGTGTTGTCTGAATTTTTTAAACATTTTTATTTTGAGAATATCCCAAATAATAATAAAATATGGAGTAGTATAGATAATATTTATTTATAATTATAAAATATATCATTTATGGAAGAAAAAAATTACGCGGGCTATAAAATGTTATTAGTGAAATAATTAGGGGGTAATGGAAGCTATTGGTAAAAAAAAAATGTTGGTGGGTTTTACAAGACATTATTCATTAGAGTTTGCAACATTGTTCATTAAAAAATTTTGAAACCCCGTTAACTTCACTTAAACCTTTTCCACCACTGTAAGTCACATATCTCTTAAATACATACTTCAACACGAAAGGGTCCATTTGACGGAAAATATCAAACTATGTTTGTAGCTCTAATGTACAACGTTTTAAAAACGATCAACATGGACTAAAACTGTGATTAACTAACTTTATTACGTTGATGAAAAAGCTTTGATGAACAACGTTTTATACTTTGATCAACAACATTAGTAAATGTGATGAACAATGTTTGTAGATGTGTTAGTGCATTTTGTTTATAAGTTTGCTAATAAAAATAGTTTGTTCATAACGAAAAATTGTTAATGAGTTCAATACTTTATTAAAATAAATAAATAAATAAATAAATAAATAAAATAAAAAAATAAAAAGGATGATTTTTTTATTAACATAAAAATTGATTAATGGAGTAACAAAATGTTGAAATAGAAATTTAAAGCAATGTGTATTATTAATGAAAAAAATTTTAAATATTATGTTAAAACATGTTAAACTTTTGCTCATCACATAATTGAACTAAAAAGAATTAAAATGAATATTAACTAAACAATATTTGTTAATACTGCACCAACTTTGTCACATGTTAAACTTTTGTGACATCACACAAATTTAACTAAAAGAATAATAAATATTACTCATAAGAAAATTATGTTCATGTGTTCGAGTGTTTATCAATTATCTCCTACCAAATTGTTAGGGAAAATGCTCGTGAGATTAGCTTTTTACAAATTGCACTTTTCCCCGCTATTGACCTTACAAAACATACCCTAAAATCACAATTTAAAAGCTAAGTGCGTCCTAATTCTTCTAACTTCAGTGTTATTAGGGATGGTTGAAATGTATATTCCTACTGTTATTGACGTAGCATCTCTTTTGATTGTGACCGTACCTTAGAGCAAGATGAAAAATCTTTATTTCACTATCAGCGGACATGGGAACCTAAGTCAATCTTTAAAGTTTTACCATCAGTATACGTTAAAAAACTTCTTTATGTTTTTTTTGTTTTGCCAAGTACATTTAACCATTCACTTAAGAAAACAACTGGGCTAGTAAACAAAAGTTACATCTTATGCACAAGCTCAAGCATTCTGAGCAAAAGAATAATGGCATATGTACATGATTGTACACTTCATCTCTCTTTGCCGTGGTACCGGAGAGACAAAACCTAGTGAAAGAATGAAAGTGAAAAAGAAAAAGAAAAAAACTACATCTTTTTACATATACATGTAACTTAAAGAGGCCTACATGTCAGTCTTGTGATGTAGTGGAGTATTCAAAAAGCATCCGCTTGGATGGAGCCGACTGCAGAAGTACGCGTAATCTGCTCGTAAGCTGATAGATCAATGTCCATTGCATTGCCATCTCTGAATCCTTCATCTGCCTCACCACAGATGCCTTGCAAATACCAAAGGTAGAGAATTTTAGTATTTTTATCATTCTAATATCTAAAGGCACTTGAACAGAATTTTTAAGGAGATGTATGTAGTAACCTGAAGGCGTTTCCCCAACTGGACTTCTACCTCTGTACCAAATGAAATGTTGCTGGCTAACGATTTAAGGGGGTCTACGGTTGGGTCTACAGAAAGCAAACTAGGGATCTGTGGTGCATAAACAAGCCTCCATCTAGCATGTCCAAATTCACCCTTCCCTTCTATTCTTGGCATTAATGTCTCAAGTGTTGCAGTTGCTAGCTTTTTAAATGCAAGTTGACCATCCCCTTCTAAGATTGACTCCGCCAACTGACTTTCAAACACTCTAGCAGCCTATCAATAAGAAAAAAAGAAAAGATAATAGTCAAATTACACTTCAGGTTTACCAAACTCGTAAAGGGAGTAAGAAACAAACTCCTTAGATAATATGAACTCTCCGTCCTCCCATTTCTCTCCACTACAAAAGAATTCAAACATTTCTATTTCTTTGCTTTCAATTCTCTATACCACACATGTCCTAAGAGATTTTCAATGAAAATGAAGGATAAGGGTAATACGTTAAAGTTACAAGACTCTCTTCCTTAGTTCACCATGTAACTTTTTCACTCGAAACCAGAAGCTATATGATGAAAAATCTGGCCAATACAAGTTTACCGTTTAATTTATTCATTTCTACTTTTTGTAGCAGAAATCAGTAAACTTGCTGGTATAATTTAATGGTCTTGTTTTAGTTAGCACCATGCCTGCATTCACCTCTTATCTGTCACTAAACTATGCAAGGATAGTAGATCTCGCAATGTGCAGTATCGGGAACTGATTGGCTTCTAATGGTTGCTCTAGTAAATAAATACTTTTCACCACAACAAGAACAAATGCCACAAAACTGGTCTTCCATTGATAAACAGAATTGCAATTGAATTGAAAATATTACCTGAGATGGTGAGAGAACGTCTTGTTCCACAGAACGTGTGGACGTGACAACCAGATTGTCCTGCCATTTAGTTGCTCGACTTTGAATCCTGAATTGCCACTCTGAACCAACCAGCGCCAAGTCCAGCATTGGATCTAATCCATTATCAGGCTCAAATTTTGCTGTATTTAAATGCTCTCGCTTCAGCCTCACCTAAATCATGTAAGTTAAAAGATTTATCGTATGTAAAGAAGCATAACCCCAAGGAAGAGCAAAAAACTAGAGGATGCAAAATCAGCGGTTGGGTAACATGTCCATACGTGCTGTTTCTGGACCACAATGGGTCATGTATTGACTCGAAACACCTTTTTTACAAAAATACTTAAAACTATTGACAATAATAAGTAGGCTAACTATGATTGCAATGAATATAGAATTTTACACATCAAGAATAGAATTTGCGTGACCTTATACCCATTTCGTTTTACACTATTTTTTTTCTGTATGACCCTCAAGATAAAGTATAACCCAAACTGAATCATTCATAAACAAATTGGTCAAATTTGCCACCTAGAAGAAACTAATTTGAAACATAAAGTAAAAAATGAAGATGAAGATTGGAGTCTAACCTGTGTTGCAACAAGGTTGACATCACCATTCTCGAACATTAAAACACCTTTGGGTTTTAATAAGTTCGGGTGAGCAATACCATTCAACTCAAGCTCGCCACTGATAGCAAAGTCGAGAATTAAAGGATAGACTATCCTCAATTCTGGACCAAGAACTAGCTTCAAGTCAGTCAGCCGGATATCTAATCTCGGTTTACTAGTTACCTGCCCCGTTCCCTTTTTTACTACTTCAGCCTCTTTACCTGACCAACAATGATCAAAATTAATAAATATCTCAAGGTAAGATGATTATTAGGTTTTCAACTGAGTAACGTTGTTAGCCTGACTATCATCTCATGTGTCAGCCAATCCAGCCCATGGTTTTCTGTCTAATAAAAGGCTGTGTGCCATTTGTAGGTAGTTTTTCTTTTTTTATATTATATAACAATAGGAAAGCTAGATGATACGGAAATATACAAAACCACAAACCTGAAGGTTGCTGAAATGATATACTTGAAGTTGTGGGTTTCAAATTTAAGATACGTGAAACATATTTTGAGGCAACAACTTGATTGTATCCACCACTTGGCATGCTTGAATTATCTGATGCTTCTTGGTTTATAGCAGCAGTTCTGCCACCTTTTTCATGAGGTAGATAAGCTTCACCGTGGCTCAATTTGATGTTTCCAGAAATGTTGGGTTGCAATATGGATCCCGTTACCTGTAGCTGACTATCGACCTGACCACTGTGATTTCAACAAAGCACGTAAGTTAAGCAATGGAATGTTTTTGAACTCTTTAAGCAAAAACATTGCAATCTCATCGAGTCATTGGAGACGTAAAGAATTTTTTATTATTTATTTATTTATTTTTGGTAAAAGACATAGAGCGTTTAGATCTGCAGGTGAGTTAGATTACGAAAATCAAAAAGAAGAGATAAACACCTTAACATATTCTTTGCTCGTACTTCCAAGACTTCACATTTCAAGTCAATTTTATCAGCGAGTGATGCTTCCGTTGTCCTCAGGGGTAGATTACCTTTCACTGATAGCTTCCCTTTCCTGCTTACCCTACTTTCCAAAGATCTTATGCATAATCTATTAGAATCCATGATAATTATGCCCCCAAAATTTGTAAGTGGTTTCCTAAGTATAGGTGAAGATATCGTTGCCCTGTGAAAAGATGCTGATCCATCCAGCACTGGTTGTTCAACAGTACCTCTCACCTATTTATCCACACAAACACATATGCTTAGTAAAGTTACACCACATAAAAGATTAGATCGTGCTAGAAAGGATTATGTACAACGAATACAACTGTAGTCTTCTGAATTGCCAATTTTTCAAAAAACTATATGCCTACAACTCTTATCAATGCCACAAGCAATTTATTTCAGATTCCTTATTTTTTATGGTAGACTGTTTTTTGTATTTTCCAATGTGCAAATTTCAAGACAAAGTTTCTTTAGAAATGGTTGTGGATAATGGATTTCAACACTCAGTGAAACGGGAAATAGTTACAGCATGGTGTCAAACTGGCAAATGGCGGGTAGTACACGTGAACTTTAAGGTTAATAACTTGAAATTTTGAAATAGAAAAATGGTCAGCTTCAGTAACAGGTCAAAACAGTTCTTATTGTTGCAAAAGATCATTGTTAAATATGTTAACAAAAAATCACACTGTTTTGATAATAATATTGTTTCATTAAATTAAATGACTTAGGAGGTTTCATAAATTAAAATACACTTGGGGCGAATTTTGAACCATTTCCTGTTACACAAATTTTATTTAAGTTACTTATATGACCTGTTATAGATTAAATATAACCTGAGGCAACTCGTTTATAAGTATAGGTGTGTAACACTGTAACTTGCCAGCTTCATAGTCAACCCATAGAAGTGAAAGATGTAACCAACCTGAAGCACAACATCAGCACTTCCATTGAGCCAGTTGGCATAGGGAGACAATGCAGTTAGCAACATCATGCCACCATCTTTAACATCGGCATCAACCCTAACTTCACCAGCATCCAACACATTCCAATGCAAACCTTTAAGACTCTCTGCCAACTGAGTATCCCACCCTTCTTCATTCCAAGATGCTTTCTTGTCAATGCTTTCATCTGTTGATCCATTTTTCCCTTTGGCCCAACCCGGAGCCCAACTTGCTTCTTTTTTATCTTTTTCCAGAGTTTCTTCATCTAGAAAGTTATTTTGGACTAAATTCACAGGGACACTTCCTTTAATGTGTACATGACCATTTTGTATAACCGGTTCAAACTTTGCATTAAACAGAAAACGGCTAGTTGATGTCAAAGAGGCAACAATTTCAGCTCGCCCAAGATCAATGCCTCCAATGGCACCATCAAGGAGTCTTACTTGCACATCACATTCAGGTTTGGCAAGACTTCCTCTTAAATCTCCTTCCATATGAAGTATGCCTTTAATTGGTGCTAAAAGTTGCCTTAGTGAATGAACAGCTTCATTGGCTGAAGATTCTAGAACCTGCACAAGAGTAGGAACTAGACTAACCGGAAAATTCAGAACCGCAAAATGCAAATTGGTTTTGGGGCCCAATAATGTTCCATCAGCATGGATTGTTGCATTATCCCTTTGAATGAACATTTTCTCGAGGCGTAACCCGTCATCGTTGCTGTATGCACCGGCTGCTAAGACACGCTGAGTTTTATAAGTTCCCCATTCCCATTCCTCCCCTTGAAAATCAAAGTCTGCCTGGTGAGTTTAAAGGAGAGACGTAAGTACCGACTACAGTTGTGAAGTTTATATAGCAAAAAAAAAAAAGGAAAAAAAAAAAAAAAAAAAAAAAAAAAAAAAAAAAAAAAAAAAAAAAAAAAAAAAAAAAAAAAAAAAAAAAAAAAAAAAAAAAANTTCACCAAAACCTCCATGCCTTCAAAACATTTACATCTCGATCTATCAAATGCTATTAAAAAAAATACCATTTACAGTAACCATTCTTGTCTATTAACCATTTCAGCAAAATCCGAGATTAACTACATAGCTTTAACTGTTCATCTTCTTCCTTTTTTCATCTGAGTTGTTCAATGGTTCACCTTATTCAATGCCTGCCGTACCCAAGCGCAAAGTGGCGTGTCCGGACCGGATTTCATACCCGGATCCGTGTCGCGTCGTACCGACTCGGGTATGACGGCCACTCAGCCGTGTCCGGGTAACATAGGTCAAAAGTAACCGAAGTGCCCTTTTTTTATATACACTAACCTTCTAAATCATATTAGACCATTAAGACCATTTTTTATTTTTTGTTGAACTAACATAATGCTTGTAAACATAATTAACACTTTTTGTTTTTATACAAAGAAACTATATACACACTTTAGACAAAACACTTTTTCGGTGAGAGCCGACCTGTCAAAAAAAAATACACCAAATTGAGCTGTTGCCTAACCCACCTGACCATGGCATTTTGTCACCTCTATGGCTCTATATGTAAGTATTGACCAGTAGGATAGGAGAATTTACAAATTTTTCTAGTAACATAACTAAGGATTATATATGGAAAATGTACCCAGAAGGTCTGGTTCAAAAATTTACCATTGTGTCACCATTGCCTCCACCACTGGCATCTAAAGATCCACGCCAGCGACCTTTAAGCTCAGATAAACCTGGAAGGCTTAGTTCTTCCAGAACAATTTCATCTGATGGAGTAGAATGCCCACGAATTTCCTACAAGTGTATAAACCATTCAGTAATGACTAGACGCAGCATTTGAAGCATACACAATAAGTCAATAATAATGCAAAAAAACATATTTCCTGCACTCATTTTTGTATCTAGTCAAGATCAAGAAAAGGCCCTATAGAAATTTGTTGAAGTAAACTAATTATTCTGGTTGCAAATAATTACCTCAAGTAGCTTTTGAAGACTCTCGGCATCAATCCCCACCGACTGTATGCTTTGTATGAAGAGATCCTACATAGTTTGTAGACAGCAATGCATTAAAACAAAGATAATTATGGAACCTGTCATAGCAAGATAGATATATATATGCATAGACAACATCTAGAGCAACCCTCTTTCATATAATCATATGTAGAATATATTTATACATAGAATACCTAGCAGAGCAGAACATGTTAAAAAGCATGTCACATACATTAAACGCATTGCGGTAAAACATCAAATTAATTCTAGAAATATACCATTTACACAAGAGATGACAAGGTGCGCAAGTTGGGTAACTGGTCACAAACGTTTTTTATGTTTCTCGTGAAAAAAAATAAAATAAATAAATAAATAAATAAATAAAATAAAAATTAGGGTTGTGTTGGGTCGACATAAAAACCATTTTGTATGTTTCTCGAGAAAAATAATAAAAAACACTATATTTTGATCAAGAAGCTAAGCTATACTATTAAAATGATAACCCAAATAAAAATACACCTCGCAATCTTTAAATTGTTAAGAGCCATTTGACTATTTCCCTTTTTGGCTAATTTCTATATTTGACCCATTTAAAATAACCCAAATGGACCTATCGAGTTGATGTGTAAAAACTGCCACCTTTACTAGCTGCCGTGTCATGTTAAGTGATCATGGAACCTCATTAAAATATATAGAATAAAAGCACAACCTTTGATCTAAACTGAAGAGCTGGATCGGTACTTCGGGAAACAAGCCTTGCAAGTGGAAGCATCTCAGCAATTTCAGCGCGAGGAACCTCCAGCCTCATTCTCCATCGACCCATAGAAGATATTACACTCCCTAGATGACCAGCCATTGCTCTTCTTAATAAGTTTCCATCTTCGTTTCCCATACGGTTGTGATCTCGTGAGCCAGGTAATACATATTCACCTTGAAGTTCATATTGGCTATTGCTTTGCTCCAAAACAGCCTTTTCAACTGTGATCTGCACAGGTCAATAGAGTCCAATCATGTAACTATGACAAAGTAGAGGTGGTAAATTGGCAGGTCAGCAGGTTGAGTGACAAGGCCTGTCGGGCTTTAGTTTACCCAAAACTGTGTGTGTTAAATTTACAGATTTTTTTGTCAATAATAGATAATCTCATAGTTTGGATAGAATCATTGAAGACTTTTTCTGCATTAACAACACATTGCGTACTTTAATCCTTTGACCTGATAGAAATACGAACATGACCCCAATTGACCAATTCAAAAGTAAATTGGTCAGATAAGTCACCCCTAAAGATAACTTAATAACTTAAGAAAAGATGCTGACCTATAAAAGATGAATACTTTCTTTTATATTTTTAAAATCTGATGTGTAAGATACAAATAAAGGTTATAAACTGGAGACATTTGAAAGAAATTATTAGGTTTAAGTACTAACAACATCGCCGCTCCATCTAGCAGCCAAGTCTAGAGCTTCCCCTAACACACCGCTGAATTTTGGATGCAATAACGATAAGATTCCATGACCTCTTCTTTTCTGAAAATTAAGTTGGAGTTCTGCCTACAACAATCACAAGTATATGATAAAGAAGACATAAAGCACTTCAAATTTTAAAAAAGCTAGATAAGTAGAACAGTCTTTCTACAAGTTTCAGTAGAGCTTCAGTATGTTTCTTTTGTCAAAACATGCAACAAATTCGATAAAGCCCTTAACTAAATAAGGTCAAATATTCCAAAAATGTTCAAAATAGTCCTGACAAATATGTTATCTTGGACTGTGTGTTATATTTCACCACATACATAACAAGAGAATGAGCTCGATTGTTAAAAACAACCAAAAAATGGCAATACAGCATTACAGCACAAGGCCGCTTGTTTTAGCTGTGGCAAGGGAAAATACTGCAAAATAAGGAATAAACTTCAAATGAAATGAGCTTACCCTTTGTAACGTTCCTCTGAGTGAAGCCAGCTCCAGTTCATCAAGTGGTAAATGCCGAACCTTATATAGCAGAATGGTGTGGTTGGACAAAATTAAAGTTACAATACAGAGAAGGAAAAAAAAAATGTATCTCAAACTAACCGAGGCAAGCTTTAAAGTTAGTAATATTTCCATGTTTCCAGTCATTTTGGAGATTCATGTATGAACATCTATTTTTAATTTATACCATTTTTTGGTGAAGAGCAAGTACCTCTAGATTGGCAGAGTGAAAAGGCTGATAACAAGCATTGGCCCTTAACTGCCCCTTCTGAAGAGAAAATGACAACATGGTCCCAATTATGTTGTCCTCAGTAATAGATTCCAATGGCCCAATGACTTCAACTGAAAGACTTTCATCTGGTCTACCAGTTGCATCCAACTGCACCATGAATTAGCAACAAAAAATTTAAAGGAGATTAAATGGAAACAAAGTTAACGATGCAGATCATACAAAGACAAAAAAACTGGACCAACAGGGCATAAATCTTTCAGCATCCATGCTATTTATGGTCAAATTCACATTATGCCTACTTTTTGTGGATATTTCAATGGTGTGTTTGACGAAATCTATAAATATTAGTGGCAAAAAGAGGAGTTATAGCTGGATATATGCAGGAAGATTTGGGCTAACTAAGAGCCACGAAACTGAAAAAAAATAGTAAGAGTTCATGTATGCTACCAGAAAAGGTCTAGAACTCTAGATCATATTCAGCTAAGAGTTCATGTATGAGAGCATCATTCATAACAGTAAAGCAAAAAAACTGATGCTTCTTATTTTTATTACTTTTTTTGAACAAACTGATGCTTCTTATCTAACCACATGCATTTATTCAAGTAGAAATGAGCGGAAAATGATAAATCATGAAAGCAGCTAAAAGTGGCAGCCCTTAGGCAATTTACTTAAGTTGAATTACAATTTGAACTTATCCAAAATACGGGTCGAGTGGGTCGAAAATCGTCCAAAGTGTAATTTTAATATATGCAACCTCGTAAATCATATTCTAAAACTGAAACTATATAATTGGGATAAGGTATATAACGTAATCATATTTGAGCAACTATTTATATTTTAACATAATAATTTTGGACAAAACGTGTGTTGAGTGTCGACCTAACCAAACCCCTTTGAACCATACAAAAACACTGGACCTTCCCAGTCCGCTCATTCTACCACCTCTAGCACATGGTAAGCACAACTTAAAAGTAAAGACTGACCTTAATACATCCACGGGAGATGTTAAGAACACCACCTAACTGGGGTGCTAGCATCAACTGATTTAGTTTAAGACCCGTAATTGAAACATCACCAGCAAGAATCTTAGAAACCTCAGTATCTTTATTCTTATGTAGTTCATCTGCAATGCTCATGCTAAGAGGCTTAACAACTTTTCCTTGGAACTTGATTCTGCCAGTTGCTTTTAGATGGATCGGGCATAGAGAATCAAATGCATACGATGATACCAAGTTGAAAAACTCAAAACCACGCATACGCAAATCCAATTCTACTCCTTCAATAACTACAGGCGCTGCAGGTCTTGCATCCAACTCCTTCCTGCTCAACCAGTTTTCATGAGGATATGAAGTTTGAACTTTTGTGAACAATTCAAAAGCAGTGGATGAAGAACTAATGGTGATGAACTCATGAGATATAATGATATCTCCTCGAGCATCTCCAAATGATCCTTCAGCTTTTGGTGCGGTCCACTTAATATCAAATCTCCTACATTATAACAAATATATTAAAACACGCCAAATAAGAAAGCCATTCAAAACATAAGTGTGCTAAGTATCATATGTAGGTAACAGAAGCTACAAATAAGCTTTCTATTTATAGGTAACTGGATTGATATTCGGCACTTTCACAATAATCTGATACACAATTAGATGAGTGTGAAAGGCTTACGGTTTGAGCAATGAGCCAGAGAGTTTTGTTTCTCCATTCAAATCCCCTAATTTAAAGGGTACAAAATGATCATAACCAGGCACATATTGATTCATTATTTTATCGAAGCATAGACTCCCGGAAAAATTCACATCCATTGCTGTATCATCTTCTTCACCCTAAAAGAGTAAAAAAAAAAAAAAAAAAAAAAAAAAAAAAAAAACATTATGGGACAAGATCAGACTGAGGATCTACGGCTATAAACATCTTAGACAGTGTGTTTTTTCAATAGTACATGGTACCATATTATATCTACGCTGCAAGCTAGAATTCAACAAGGCCCTTCTTTCTTAACAGTTCTAGTAAATTTCTATTGGCTTAAATTCACTATGACCATTGTTTATTTTATACAAGAATATCAGTTGGATAGTGAAATAAAACTAATCAATTCCACATCATTATTCTACAATTTCATATACTCGAGTAGATATGTAAACTAAAAAAGAACTCAAAATTAGAGAGAACAAGATATATACAAAGTTTCTACATCTGAATTTAAATGAATGATCTGTAGCCATAAAAAGACAAAAGCAAACACAAACAGAAAGGAAATGGAAAAACTACAAGTACTTCCGCAAAAATGATCCCCGAAAATACGTGACCTGAGCTAAGACTCTAAGAGTACACAAACAAATATGAAAAGGATAAAGAAATCATCTTTGATATACACCAATATATGAATAGCATCCATAGAAGTATCAACACTATCTTTAGAGAATATGTCTCCATATGATGACTGATCCTTGTTCTCGGATGTTTTCGATAAAACATACAAGGGAAATCCCTAGAGGTAGCAAAATAGGTGGGTTGGGTAACAGACTTAAAAAGGGAAGCTTTGGTATGCCTCTAAAATGGATAGGGTCAAACTGGGTTGATCTGACATACTTTTTGTAAATAAAAAAGAAAACAAATAAATAAATAAATAAAAATAAGGAACTTTTTTACGAATAATCATTGTATCAGTATGTCCAATATCATTAGAGATACAATAGTATTTCGATAATAGTTACTGCATTAATAAAAAGATTTACGGAGTAGGAGGTTTTACGCACAAATGAGTACACTCCAAGCAACTTTGGACCTGTTTGACCCATTCAACGCCTGTTCATTTAGTTAATCAAAATTTTCATTTACCCTAGAGAAAAAAACATAATCCATGTCAACCCATTCATATATAAATGAGTGGACATTACCACCTATAGAAATTACTAAGTTCAGTACTTGAAAATAGATAAGCAAAGAGCGCTAGTGTGATTCATATTTTTATTCAAGTATAGCTCTCAAACATAAACATATCCGTACCTCCGGACAAATCCATGCATTCCCAGCCCCGCGGATCTCACCACCATCAACAAGACTCGCTCTGATTCCATAAAGATCTGCAACCTGCCATATATTATGGTTTACTAAAGGTATCACAATTAACGAGGAATTAAGTCAATCACCACTAATTATATATGCAGCAAAGAGAACAAAGCAACTTACGCAATTATCAGTATTGAAAGTAAAATTGGCGGATACATAAGAGAATGGAACCCTGTCAAATGCCGCCACTGCACCACCCTCTTTATTCTTCATGATTGCCTCATAAGCAGTTGATGTAGGAACATCAGCTACTGAACTGGACATTTTTCTTGAAACCAAGCCGCTTCCTACAAATACAGGAGCATCCAAAGGGCCTTGACAATTAAACACAGCTGTCACAGAACCTGCCAACTGCACCCACAGTTAACTTTAAAAGCACATCATATCTATCTACATAACTAAAAACATAGGGCATAACAAACTAGCCAAAACTGCTTTATGGTCTTTTTTGCGGAGGTGGAACCCAACTTATTACTAATGATCTCTTTAGTACTTTTACATTATATGTTCTTATGCAGGTAGTGAGATTCACTTACAACTCGAGGTTGTAAGATTCTGTAATGTAGAGTTGACAACTGGGACTTAGCTTCCAATTATAAAATTATTCATTTCATTCATGTTTCTAGCAGATAGTTGCCAAGTCTTTAACATTGCTTTTTCTTTTCTAGTTTAACAAAATTTGTAAATTCTATAAATAATTAAACTACCTTTCTAGCTTAACTAGTTAATCAAACACCAGGGAGCAAAGAGAGCACATACCGGAAATAATAGAGGCTTCATTTTGAAACTTTTCATCAGAGCATTTACTTCCACTGAAGGAACCTGGAAAGACAAATTAACATAAAAAAAATGTATCAAATAAACCAAAGACATTCAAAAATAGCAAAACCATTTGTATCATTCGATGCAAATACTGATAATCATTCAAACAACAAATACTGAGCGTTCAACAGAGAGCGATAATAACCTGACACATAAGGTGAAATTCTCCTTCCTCTGGTTCAATTCCAAAATCTCCAGAAGCTTCTAAAGGAACCTCGCCAAACCAACCACTCGCATTGTGCAAAAATATACGTTGAGCCCGAAAACACAAGCTTGCTGATATATCCTAAAAAATGGCCATTTATCAAAGACAAGGAACTATATATAATCAAGGAAACAAAGTTGGCACATACAGAAAGTGAAGATGGCGCATCAGATATCTGAAAAGTCAACCCAGTCACATCAAGCTGCCCATGAAGATTGGGGAAACTTTCTCCTTGTGACATGCATATGTGAACCTGAAATCTCATTACAAACCTCTTATCATCCCACCAAGACTAGTAACCCAAATTAAAATATATTTAAAAAAATAATAATAATAAATATAAAAATAAAAAAATAAATAATAAAATAAACAATACTATAAACAGTGATTTTCAATAAGCTTGAGAGGGTTAAGTGAATTACCTCACCGCTAGCTCTTCCTTCGTAAAATGCAATAGGAATTTCTAAAATCCTTTCAAAGAGCTGCAGAAAAGATAAGGCAAGCAAAGAAACCTTACGATTTGTTTGGATTGAACAGATTCATTTATATCCTAGCCAAAGACAGTAATATACTATAGATGTGGCAAGATGGGTAGTAGAGATGGTTGGATTGACGGGAAACACTTCATGTCTTTATGTCTTTGTATAAAGTTAGCAAGCCAAATATGATAACAAACATTTGTTTATTCAATAAATAATCTAAGTGTTTGAATAAATATGATTTATAGAATTTATGCATCCCAAATACATTTATGGAGATGATTTACCCGTTTGACCATTTCCATTACAGCCAACTTATTTAATATACCCATTTGACCCATTGAGATAAACCATTATGCATCTATCCATAAGTAAATTATATACCAATATAGCATACCGGAGCAAAAAGATTTACAACTTTGAGATTGGCATGCCACTTTTGCTCCTCTGTATCCACAAAAACATCTGTAGATAACCAACCACCATCTTCAGAAGTTACATCAGATCTCCACATCTTACAATTACCACTAAGCTGTACATGCACACGATTGTAATTGTTTTGGAACTTCACATGTCCACCAGCATTCTCCATTTCCCTGTAAATGACACGAGCTTAAGATTTTATGTCATTACATTCTATAAATCCTGATTAAAATATCTCTTTTATGCTTACAGGCTTCTAATGACTTTTTTTCTTCTTTCTATAAATCAGTGAAACCACGAGGTGTTGTTTGGTTGATTGTGTTAGCAACTATAAACTGATAGAATACATTTAAACAGAAGTGAGTGCCATCAAATAGAAGTGAGATTCACCTGGGCTCATTGTCACCATATGCAAGTAACAGCAATGTTGCACCATTGAAATGAACAGATTCGAGAGTAACAGGAACCATTTTATCTATTCCTCCAGCTTTTTCTCCATTAGCCTCTTCAACAAGTTCGCCAACAATACCTTCAACTTTCGGGACAACCTGTGACTTAATCTTTTGGATGGGACCAACAATTAAGTCTGACCACAGATCTCCCGTGCCCTTGTTTTGAGATGAAGGGATCAGCTGACATTTAGCATCCATGCCATCATCTACATTATCAAACACTTATGTTCATTCATTGTTATCTCATCATACTATTTTCTATTTTCCAATACAATACAACATCACAGGAGTACCTATATATGTATTCATAGACATAGTTTGGTGTCAAAACAGGTGTAACTTTTATGTGCAGACAAAACGAGACAGGTCAGGTTGGATGACCCCCCACACAACTTTGTCCACTTTTCGTAAAAATGATGGAAGACTCAATAACGTGTTAAAATTTAAAACTATATTAATAATAAAAAATTATTTAAGTAGACTGATTTAGAACGTTGCAAGTACATGAATACACCTTAGACTTCATTTGCCACATTAAACCCTTTAGACCCAATTGATCCATCTTTTAGCTACTTCTTCTAGTTTACCATTCGACCCACTGTCAAACAAAAACAATCGATTTTCCTTTAAATAACTTCAAATTGTCATGTCTAGTCAACATGATAAGAAGTGGCCTATATATTAAAGAATATAACTATTGCAGTTTGGAGTTACCTTCCAGAAGGGATTTGCTATTGTTATTTTCTTCATACTTCTCAAATTCGGCAACGAAATGAGGATCAGCATCGTCTGATTTATGATCTTGAGAATTCACTTCAGTATCCAGTTCCCCAATCCGATTGTCGTCCATTGTATCAACTAGGCTAGGATCCATGAAGTAAGCATGTGCAGCTGACGCACTCTGCTCCAAAAGTCTTTTTTTGGCTTCAATACCAGCAGCAAACATATCCTTCCCATTAACCTTCCTTCTCTTTCGCTTTAATGGTCCAGGTATGATTCGTGACCAAAACTTCACCCCTGCAATAGGTATATTTACACCAAATGATTTCTCTAAATCAGCATGTTTCATATCATACTCTACACCAGCGTCCATGCAATGGTGATCCTGCCAACGAAGTTTCTCATCCACGGAAAAAACAAACTCAGATGATGCTGATAAGCCCGTATTCTTCTTCACCGTATCAGTACCTTCTAATGCATCGGAACCTCTATCGGATACAATATAGCCACTTTTTGCAGCCAATCGTGCTAATTCGTCTCTTTCCTGATCCATTCGAACTCCAGTTTGCTCTCTAGCAATTCTCCTGATTTTTGTACGGTTATCAATACCTTCTTCAGTGGACAAATGCTTCTGCGGAATGCCATCAGTAAAGGGTATCCCTAACCATGTATAATTTCTCTTTTGTGCAACTAATAAAGTAGGGTTAGATAAAACAGCATCAACTACAATCTTTCCCGTTCTCAAACTTGAAAAGGGGTGAAAACGCAATTTAAGAGTCTGGGCTTGCGCACACGAGAATTCTTCCTTATGAGGCCCAATTGAGCATGATTCCAGTGTAATGCTTAAAGGAGATATCCTTCTAACTTTACCAAATTGAATGTCACGTTGTATATAATCACTTAAAGCCGTGCAAACTGAAGGTAAAAGTTTTGTTTCCACCAATGTCTTGGCTTTTCGTTGACCATACCATAATAACAAGCACACTCCGGAAATGACAGCACAAAAAACCGAACATCTGAAGAGAAGCAAACCTTCCTCCCAGACTGTAGACAACGACCTAACAAGAATTTTGTTTCTAGTAAAAGGCTCTTTTACAGATTTGACCACAAAACTACTTCTTAATCCTAAATTCTTCCATAGTATCTCAACATTTTCTCCACAAGATTGTGAAAACCGAATCCCGTGAGATATCCAGTCGTTTTTCTTGGCACAGGGAATACATTTGTAAGAAGCTCTTCTGGGCGATTTTTTTGTAAATCTTGGGCTAAGAGTGTGTTGGAAAGGGGCCCCAATAAACGGATTATGAAGTCTACTGGTCATTATATATATAAACTAAAAACAAGTCATGTGACAAGTAGCAGCAGTAGAAGATCAAACATTGGGGGACCAAGAACGTACTCTTAGCCCCCCTAACAACAAACATAAGAAATAGTAACAAACGCAAATCATCAAAACCTGATACAAAAACGAAAAGAAGGTTTTTAGTCCTGGATTGACAGTAAATAAACACCACAAAAAGTAAATGAAAAAAAACAGCATGTGACATTCATTATAACACCCTATGGATATAACCAAAAAAAAAATGCAAGGAATGTCGGTGACATATTAATTCTAGGGTGTATGATTATAAGGGGGCGTTTGTTTAAGCTTATATGTGGCTTATGAGCTTATTTGTTTTTCGGCTTATATTTTATAATTTCCAGGCTTATTGGGCTTATATAAGTTTATTATGATGGGTGCGTTTGGCAGACAGCTTTTGAGAGCCTTTTAGAGCAATAAGCATTTAGCAATATAAAAACGCTAGTTTTCTCAATGCTCTTGAATAAGTATTTAGCATTACGTAATTTTACACATTAAAATTACAGCTACAGCTAAGTGCGCTACTGCTAGTTTCAACAAACACACCCGATATGATAAACTTATATAAGCTCATAAGTCTCCGAATAAGCCATAAAATTAGGGCTTATGAAATATAAGGTTAAAGAAACACCCCCTGAATTAGGTTTGATTTCTATTTGACATAAAGTGCAAGGTATCAGCAGCTAAGCTTTTGACCTATAACACAACCGCCTATTACATATTATAGGAATTGAGTATGAAAGGAGGCAGAAAGCAATACACAATTACTACATAAATCAATGAATCATTTCTTAAATTGTATGTAGGGTTTGAGTGGAAAAATACCTGTTGTTGTTCTAATTTCACAAGGAAGCAAAGGGGGAAGGGAAGTATATATATATATATGTAATCCAAGTTCGATAGTGTACGTTGCGTTACCCCCCACAACTTTTCTACATCGTAGTATCTCTTACCAAACAGATTACTCCTACTGCTGCAATAATAATAAGATAAAAAGAGGGCTTTTGGGATTTTGCTTGCTTATTAGACCCGCAGCGCTATATGCCCTCCCCAAGTCCCAAACCGTAACATTTTATACGTTTTAGTAGATCCCTTTTCTTTTTTCTAAATCCAACACATTTCATATATCTTCATCTATTTATGAACCCATAAATATTTATTATTATTTTCATTTATAATCTATATTTTATTTTCATTCATTTTATTTTGATTCGGGTTACTTCGAACCGGCGAGTCTAACCGGGTTTCAAAAATATAAAAACCGGTTTAATTTGACTCCTTTTTTTTATTGAAACCAGTGAAACCGGTCGGGTCGAACCACGTCATTTTTTGTTTATAACCCATAAATTTTTTTTTTATCACTACAACCATATGCCACTATAAAATCCCGTTGTTATGCACGGGTACTATTTATAATGGAAAACCAAACTGAATCGATTTAAGGAAACAAACTAATACACGACTGGAAACTTAATTATGTACCTATTAGTGAACTATTCAATCATTATAATCTCGGAAAGTATTCAATCATATAATGTACACGGCTGAAAACTTATGCCACTATAAAATTTCGTTGTTGTGCACAGGTACATGTTAGGGGTGGAAACGAGCCGAGCCGCTCGTGAAAAGCTCGAGATCGGATCAGTAAAAAGCTTGAACGAGCCGAGCCTAAACGAGCTCGAGCCTAAATTAGAGCTCTTTTAATAAACGAGCTCGAGCCCGAACTTTATATATTTATATATTAAGAAAAAATCAAACACCAGTCCAACTTTATTAAACCAAATAAGCCTAACTTATGTTTAAAAAAATAAATAAAAAATAAAAAAAAATAAAAAAATAAAAAATAATAATTACAAAAAAATAAATAAAAAATAAAAAAACTTTATTAAACCAAATAAACTTAATATCAAAGATATATAAGTGAATCTATCCCTAATATTTATCATAGTACAAACCCTAATATCGTCCCACGCCCCCATTCTCTTTTCTTCATCTGTATCACTCAGTTATCATTTCATCTTGATAACTAAATCCTTATAACTCCTTCGAGTCACATGAGCAGCCACAACACACACTTAGTTTGTTATAGTTGTTAATGATGATGGGATTTGGGTCGTGGTTTGTGAGGTCGTAGAAGCTGAAAGATAGTTATTCGCTTTTGTTGTTTGATGATTGGATATACTAGTAGCATTTGTTTATTGTTCCATCACGATCTGTCCTCCTCCTTTTCTTTTCTCATTTCTTTTGACCAAGGACCAAGGATGATTTGACAAAAATCTAAGGTTGCAAAACGGGGTATGGTACCATGTATCTATACTAACAAGCCGAGCTCTAGCCTTATATATCATACCATGAGCGTAGCTCGAGCTCAAATCTCAAGGCTCGAACCGAGCCGAGCTAGAGCTCTAGCTTTCTGAAATATAAACGAGCCGAGCTCGAGCTCTGGCGGGCTCGGGCTCGGCTCGGCTCGGCTCGTTTCCACCCCTAGTACTCGTCTAGTTAAATTAAATTAGTCTCTCAAAGGTCACAAACCTTGGTTACTCAAAAAAATACATTTTGTGAAAAGTAAAAATTACATAATTCTACTACTGTCAGTTATGCTATAATCACTCAACTAACTTGTAAGACATAAAAAATTCTCTTCACATTTTTTTCTTTCACTTTCTTAAGTTCAAATCAAGTTGGTTTCCTACAACCGTGTATGTTTTGACAAAAGTAGTCCAAGTAGGATAAGTACCGCCAACTAGGTAATATCTTTTTGTGTATGTTTTACGATTAATCATATGTGGAACCTCGGGAGTGACATCGTCAATGAGTTCATCAAACAAGTTTGAATGATATAAAACGTTCAGGTCGTTATTTGCCCCGCTAAACCAAAAAATGTATGTCAAATCCACAAATCTTGTGATGCAATAACTTCAAGTATATTTACCCCCCCCCCTTTGAATTGGCCTGTGTAAGTGGTATGTGTCATTTTACACATACCATTTATCTTATTTCACGGACCAAAATGACCAAAAACCCGACCTCAAATGCCAAATATAGTGTGTTTTTGCGTTTTTGTATGTGCAGGTACGGATATGAGAGAAAGGGATAAAAATCAAAAGAAAACGACAAAACCAAGCACGAGAGATGAAAGAGTATAAGCCGGAGCCGGGGAAGATTTTATCATCAAAGATCCTTGAAGAATCATCATAAGTCAAGATCAGTCCTTGGAAAGCATTGTTTAGCTCGTAGTAGTTACATTAGTTA
Source organism: Artemisia annua (assembly GCA_014162995.1). Classification (NCBI taxonomy): domain Eukaryota; kingdom Viridiplantae; phylum Streptophyta; class Magnoliopsida; order Asterales; family Asteraceae; genus Artemisia; species Artemisia annua. Next base: position 98,422 of record LBNU01030801.1, on the reverse strand, counting down.
GTTATACGTAGTTTAGAATTAGATTAGTTCGCGGAAGAAGGACGGGTCTTTACCCACTGTATACCTGATCCGCAGCCCAAGTGGCACGCCCAAGTGGCACGCCCAAGTGGCAACCCCATGTATATAAACCCCTCTCCATCCTTGGAGAGGGTGAACCTCCTCTATCTAATTTTCTTTTTTTTTTGTTTCACACTTTCTCTCTCTAGGTTCCACTTTCTCTCTTCTTTCTCTCTCTAAACTTCTTCTAACACAACAATGGCTATGATCTTCTTCCATCACCCAAGACCTCCCGAATCACATGAATCAACCACATTTACGATCCTACAATTGGTATCGAGACTAGGTTCTGTTATTTGGTTGATTTATTGTGGTTCGTACTTGTCTTTGAGCTGTTTTATCTAATTTATTTGAGCTGTTTTATCGAGCTTATTGGAGCTGGAAAATTTTATTTTGTCTCTTCCATCACTTTTCTGTCAAACAGTTTTCACACAAGAGTCATAGTATCTATGTTGGTCAATAGTCAATATTCTTGGTCTTAGGGTCTCAAGTTAAGTGCTTGTGTCAACACATGGTTATAACTGTTTTGTATCATTTCCGTGAGTCTTGTGGTCAAAAGGTGGTTTATAACTGGTCAAATACTGGGTCTGAATATGGTCAACTTAAATGGTTGAATCTGGGTTTGATGCTCGTTTTCCTTGGTTGCGGGTCTGTGGTAATTTCTTCACAGCGGTTTGTTCTGAAAGGGTGTTCTTGGCAGCGGTTATATCATGGTTCTTGGCAGCGGTTACTTGTTCTCACAGCAAAAAGACAAAAAGGACAAAAAGGACAGTGACTGGTTGGCACTTACCTGTTAGCGCACTATCTGGCGGTTAGTGAATACGGTGGTTACCTCCATAGCAGCGGTTTTCTAAGTCCAGCGGTTTGACTCAGTCAACGGCGGTATGACTCAGTCAATGGCGGTTAAGTTGGGGTAGCGGTTAAGTGGGAGTAGCGGTTTGGGTGCAGCGGTTAAACTCATTTTGGTTGCAAAATGAAACCAAACGCTGCCCAATTTCTGTCAGAAGTAGCGGTTAGATAAAAGATTAAGATGATAAGATTCATTGACCAAGACCCTTGACCGATACCATTACACCAAAACTCTTTGCTGACCTCAGTTCCAAACCATCGTTGTTCCAAGATAACTATTCAAAAAGATGAGAAGATGAAGATAGCTGACTAAACCACGACCAACAATCCAAGATTCCATAACCAAATATCAACACACCTCTTTCGAGGACTTCAGTTATCACATCACAAGTCCAAACCAAAATGAACAACACTTAACTCGACTAATGATAACAAGAAGTATACCACAGCCTTAAGCCATCACCTAATCCTATATCATCTAACCCCTCTCCACACAAATCACAAACAATACCACATCAGTCTACATCAATACTAGACGACTCGTACAACAAATTACTATATGACTAAAGATCTCAGTTTGGTTTCATCGTGTATCTCTTGTGAGATTTACAGAAATTTAATGTTCCTCAAACACGAGATAACCAAATCATCATCGATCCTTTTAAGCATAACTTCAGATTTAATGTCCGAATTGCAAAAAAAAANAAAGAACATGAACAAGTTGTGTTCCATTCTTCCTTTAATTCGGTTTGAAAAACAAAAACACAAGGAAGATAATCGAACCTACATGAGGCCTTGAAAGATCTTTATACGAAATGAGTGATTGTTTCATGTAAGATGTGTTATGATAAGATGAAGATGAGATGAGGTTAATTGTTCTAATGTGTTCTGATTTTTGTGATAAGAGATAAGAAGAATAAAGGGGGCGCAGGAGTTTGAGAGGTGATTAGGGTTATCCTATGATTCTTAGGGTTTGCTAAGTCTTTTATAGTCCGAATTGTTAGGGGTGTATTAAGTGTGTGGCTTGGGCTTCGGGTAGGTTTTTATATTAAACACGACATGGCCTGATAACTCCACATGGGACGTTTGATGCTGGGCCAGATTTATTGATGTGATGTGGACCGAAAGTGGATGGATCAATCCATTGATATGGAGTGTTTAATAGGATTAAAATGTGCTAAATTGTTGTTACAATACTTTGAGCCTACAAATACTATCATCCGAAAGTTTGTATATATGACGAGGTTGCTAAATTTTGATTATACAACTTTTCGGTATAGTTAGTGGTTTAATAGTCACTTGAGGTACGTAACTACAAATGTGACTAATTTTTGATGGGTTATACATGGACTAATCCGGGTTAAGCTTCTTTGGGCTCGTGGTTGTTAGCACTAAGCTTGTGAGTTATACTGGTTTGATCAAGTCTGGACTCAGAGTATGATACATGTCGGAATGTGTTTTGGGCTGAGATGGTGGCATTCTGACCGCTTACAATATTCACGGGAATACGGTTGACAAAATCGGGTAAACCTTATCAAGATTCATTTCACATGTCAAAGGCTAGTTTTTGGAAATTGAATCGTTTATGTGGCTACGGGACTTGTACTATATACTACGGGTTTGGAGATGAGGTTGTATTTCACAAGTTTGTGCACTTAGGTATCTTTCGTTTCTTTCTTTCTACTGCACGAAGATAACTTGTTTGGGCGTTTATTGTTCGTGATGAAGACTTGACTATCTAGTTAATTTTGTGTCTCTTTTCTTTATTCACAAAGTAACTATCACTGTAAGTGTCTCACGGAGTTGAGGATAGCTCAAGGGGTTGGATACTCATATATGCGTGATGTTGTGGTATATGGTATACACCATTTTGAATCGCGCATTTAGCACAAGTATAAGTTCAAGGACTTGTGTAATATACGTCATTTTGAGATCGTGGTACATGGTTAGTTCAACAAGTGGTAACGGTTATAGCCGACAGAATACGAGGTTGGGTTGGTTGCCAAAAAGCTCAAAGGTTGAGATGTAATCAGCAATTCTCATGGGATATTTGGTGCTACAAAATGACAATGAAACTTCACAAGAGCTTCTCGGGTATATGGTCGTACACGTCAATGATGCTTCCGAAAGTTCGAAACCATCATGGGGGAGAAACGTGTACTTTGATGATATTCTACTTTTCTTAGTATGGTTTGTGAAGTATTCTACATATATGAGAAGAATTGTTGCCGAGCTCTTGCATGTCTCCCCAAACAGCTATTCACCAGAACCAAGTTTGTCATAACACANTATATGGTCGTACACGTCAATGATGCTTCCGAAAGTTCGAAACCATCATGGGGGAGAAACGTGTACTTTGATGATATTCTACTTTTCTTAGTATGGTTTGTGAAGTATTCTACATATATGAGAAGAATTGTTGCCGAGCTCTTGCATGTCTCCCCAAACAGCTATTCACCAGAACCAAGTTTGTCATAACACATTCAATTAAATCATTATCTCACGGTTTCTTCTTGATTTTGTAAAATCCCGCGAAAGGATCTATTTCTCGGTTTAAATCATAGATTTGTAAAATCCCGTGATGATGAAACTATCCTGGAGAAAGAAAAGTGCACTTTCGGATCTGAATTGATTCTTGTGCTACGACCTCAACTTCGAATCTGAATTGCGCTACGACCACATGTATTGGATGAGTTTTTGACATACTTCATGGAGTTTCAGTTTTAACGAGTTTGTTCGGGGTTATGCGCTTTTGACAAGATCGGGATAAAACCATTATCAAAGTTCACTTTAAACATCAAAAGGCTAGATTTGGGCATTTAAACAACAAGATGTGACAACGGCGTTAATTCATTATTGTTTATTTGTGGTTGAAGTAATATTTCACGGTTGTGAGTACTTAGAATCTGAAGATATCGGGGTTGGTTGGATGAAGATACTTCGAGATCCTTGTTCGAGCTTTCAACAATTACGATGACGAAGACTTGGATATCTAGTTATTTTTGTGTTTCTTCCTCTCTATTACCACAAAATAACTATCATTTTAAGGAGTTACGTTGTAGTGCTCAATGTCACATGAAGTTGTGGATTTTCAAGAGGTGATGTACGTCTTATACTTGATGGTTGGTTGGTTGAAGAGTATAGAGTACTTGGGGATTCGAAGTTGCACGAACTCTCTACACCGCTCTCAGTCACACATTAATGCAAGTTTAAGTCACAAGTTCGGGTTATTTTACTTCAGTCTCAAGTTCATCATAATGGGTTTTTCTCCATCAGTAGTCACGACAAAGAGCCGACAGAATGATAATGGGGTTGGTAACGAGTTAGTTGTGAGAAGTAAAAAGGAGAGAAATGACGTTTGAACACATCGGTTCGAGCCTCGTTCTTCAACATAATGGCGTCTGCTGACAACACTTCAGGCCCTGTTCCTCAAATAAAAGAAAGGTGTACGTTTCAGTGCGCCTTATCTTGGGAAGAAGAGAAATCTTCTTATTTATGACCATTCGCATCAACAAGCTTCATGCTTTTCCCATGTTCGTACAGTGATCAAGTGGATCGACATACATTGACTTATATGTTTGTGCTTCACTTATTCAATCAAAAGTTGCAAACAGGCATATGCAATTTTTGAGGGGGAGAAGGGAAAGGGTGAAAAAAAAACTACATGTTGATGATGTTTGTAAAATGGTCATTCGGCTCTTGTACGCAGAAATTTTTCTCCCTCTAAGGCTTAACACATTTCTTCAAATGGTTTAGGCACATTACGAGCTTCATTATTTTTCTTCATTTGCTAAACCATTGATGAGGTGACAACAAAAAGGGGGTTGCTTCAAGAGTGTTTTAATCATCATCTTCTTAGCAGTAGTTCTTTGTACTACACACACAGTTATGCTGCATCTGATAAACTTCAACCATCATGGAATCTCCACTATGGCAAAAATGTCATTGCATGCCAGTTTTGAGGGGGAGAATAGGCGTGTGTTCTTTCTCTTATTTCGCGGGAGGAGAAATGTGTATGCTGGGGTTATAAATCACGAAGGGATCGAGCGTAATTATTCACTCCGAAATATTCCGTGGTTTGTTACTCAACTTGGTGCTATCATTTAGTATTCCAGTTGATTAAGTGATTCAGATAAAGAAGAAGATGGCTAATATCAAGACCCTCAAACGTGATCATGAAGTTAAAGTGTGGAATCTATAAAAGGAGATGATCAGTTTGAGGGGGAGCCGATTCAGATTCTTCACAAGTTCTTGAAGAGGTTCTTTACATACGATGGCCTAATTGAGGGGGAGCAAACTCAATTAGTCATCATCTCATGACTCCTGAATACTTCAGTTCAGGACTTGTGAGTGTTATCGACATCTTCTCATGAGCTTATATTATTAGTGATGAAGGGCTTCTAGTTAATACTACACGTACACATTATTATGCTGATTCCGATTAATCAGAATCAGTAGGGGAGAGAGAAATGTGTACATCGAGGTGATTGTTGTCTGATGTTGGATGATTCTATATCCTTCTCCTGTCTTCTTCTACGTACTTCTACCTTATCTGCCTTCACCAACATCAGACAACAAATTCAAGATGATCAGAGCTTCAATGTGTTACTTGGGTGTTATCGTTTCGTCTCTCGATGGGTACATAGATACATTATGGGCTGACTTGGTATAGGTAATATAACTGGAATGCATTTGGTGAAACGAAGATGTTGATATCCCATTCCCTAGCTGGTCAACATTGAAGAAGGTCGAGTCTACAGTCTGTTATACATTCTCCTCTATGTGTTAGAAGACAAAAGACGATATGCATTTAGTTATCAAAAGACTTCTTCGTTCTCATGGCACTTCATCTGAAAGGTTGCCAGCTTGGGGGAGAGCACTAATTAGGGGAGAGTGAAAAGTATGTGTTAAAATCCCTAATTAGATGTGCTCACATTGCTCTTCAGCAAGTTGATTCTCACAGGATACACTTGAGCTTATTTTGTTCTTCTCACAAGATGTCAAGTATATAGGCGTATAATGTGTTGCTGATTCTGAGATATCAAAACCAGCAAAGGGGAAGGAGACATACATCGGAATGCACAACGAGTACATGTGATGAGCCTTATACTTCTTCCTAATTGAAGATTGTTCCCTGCAGAGAAGATCAGTGTTCTAACTCGTTCTTTTGGTGTATTATTCCATCCACGTGGGGGAAGAGATGTAAGAAATAGTTTCTGATGATAAAAGATGTACAAGTGTGCTTCGGGTTTTTGAGCTTCATATAATGAGACTGATTGCATCATTTCAACTACTTGGGGGGAAGTGGTCTCTGGATACTTTTTGGTTCGCACTACTTCAGCCTTCAGCAGGAAGAAAGATGAGAAGAACTATTCAAGCGTGGGATGATACGTTGCTGAGCTACCAAAGCTTCATAATTCAGCGATCTGGTGGTGCCTAGTGATTAACTCAGCTGTAAGGGTCTAGTGATTTGTTATCAACCTGTGCTTGGTGAATTGTTGTGACTTGAGACGTTTCAAATAGTCTGATTGTAATTTGACGTTGTGAGTTTAACATTTACAACTTGACTTATTATGATCAGATCTATTGTAACTTGACTCGTCTCGACTAGACACTTAGTGCTAATTGTGACTTATCCAAGATCTCACTCTAAGTTTAACTCGCTTATCACATCTTTCGGTTTCTTTTGTTGACTTTAGTAAAATCCCGGGAGAGAATCGATCTCTCGGTTTAAGTCACAAGAGTTGTAAAATTCCGCTTAAGATTATATTATGGCAACCACAAGTTCAGACGATTATTCAGGAGCCTCAAATGCTATGGTGGAGAAAGTTTAAGAGATGTTGACTACTGTCTTCTACAACATGCAGACCGATCTCCTCTTTTCGGTCTTGAGGTCAACATCTTCTCAAACTAATTTGTATCCTTTTATATTTATATTTTTATATACCCATAAAAGAAAAATACAAAAATAATAAAACCTATTAAAAACCATAAAAATCAGAAAAACCAGAAAATTCCAAAAATATAGTTTTCTTAAGGCATGTCTTCTGGCATCGATAACATTTACGGTCCTAGAAATGTCATTTAATAATGACACGGGTCTTTAGATGAAGTTCGAACAGAAGTTCAAAATGTTTTCAAAACATGCCTTATATGG
>LBNU01030801.1:56366-86802 GCA_014162995.1 Artemisia annua | reverse complement strand
ATCTATTAAATCTAATAAAACAGAATAATTTACAAGCCCCTAAAGCACGATAAATCATTAATGCGCTGATGTGTCTGCGATATGATTGGTCGAAAAATCATTAATGCTCCTTCTTGGTACAACACCTCTAAGCACAAGCAATAAACAATACCAGCCTAATTGCTTTTAATGGAATTTTGTAACCGGTGTTTCAAAACCTAACCCTTCCAAACAAATCAATACGCCTAATTGTTGTTTCAAGAAGATCCCAGCCCATTCAAAACAACCAAATCATTTCTCTTCAATCAAAATAGTCAAACAATCAATAAATCTCGCAAACCTAATTTTGGTCGCGATTGTAAGTTTTTTTTAATGGTTTTGATTTTCTTCAATCCTTTTGATTTGATTCAAATAACCCTAATCATTATGTTATTTTATTTATTTTTTAGGAATCAAATGTTTTCGATAAAATAATGAGTTCTAGTGATTTTTTACTATTTTTTTGAATGCTCAATCCTTTTCAACTCGGCATAGTATCAACTGATTATTAAGTTTTAATCAAATGTTTTCGATAAAATGAGGAGTTTTAGTGAATTTTTACTATTTTTTTACATGCTCAATCCTTTTGAACTCATTCATATCGCCATTCAATATTTGGCAAGTAATTATGTCATTCAAATCGTCATTCAATGAATCAATTAACGGATCATAATTTTGGTAAGTAATGAATCATTCACAGTATTGTAACCGAATCATTGGGCCAATTCAAAACGAAATCAAAAAAAGTCCATCAATCAAACAATCATAACACACACGGAAGAACCCTAGAAAATGAACCCTAGGAAAATAATTGGGGATTTTACTAATTGGTGAGTAACGGGTTTTTTTTTTTTTTTTTTTCGATTCAATTATAATATGTTTTTCATTTGTTTGTTTAAATATGTTTTTATACAGGATCGTTCATATTCAGGTTTGTAATGGTGTCTATTTAATCAAATTGGTTTATAGTTTTCAAAAACTGAAAAAGGTTTGATGTTTGTAGGAGTTTATTTATTCACCTTTTTTTTTTCCAGGAAATGATATGATGATATGCAAAGGAGATTAAACATTGGGCCAATTCAAAACGTTATTTTTGTACAATGATTTTCTTCGATTCAAGGTTAGTATGTTTAAAATTGCATCTCACTATTTTGTGGTTTTGCCTTTTCGTTGATGATTATTTCTAATTGATTTCTTAAGGAGTAAGTTATAAAATTGCATCTCATTGGTTTTGCCTTTAAGTTATTAAAGTATTATGTATGCCCACTGTTATGTGAGAGTAAGTTTTAATTTCATTATTTTGCATGATTTGTTTCTTAAGTATAATTGATTTGTTTCATGATTTGTAGGTATTCTCTCTAATAGACATGTGTGTTCAAGCAGACGATGGGGTAATCTGTTTGTATGAACCGATATTCAAGAACAAGGTGAGACAATTATTTTTGACATTTTTCACTACTTCTGCCTAAATTCTGTTTTTGCATTTGTACTAATTGGATTTTATTATGTCGCACCTTATTTTGCAAATCACAGGTAGAACTGGCTATTATTTAGAAAAGTTATATGCTTGATGATTTTGAAAAAGAAATAGATGTGTTGTAACCAAAATACATTTAGTATTACACTAATTGGGGTTTAGTTTTGATTTCAGTTGATTGAATTGCGCAGATTTTCATGTTTCAATATGTGTTCAAGTTTGGAAGTTTGGAAGGCTCTCAAGTAGTCATTGGTAAGTCTTTTTTACGTTATAAACGATTATAGTAGCCACTTCAAATTGATTTTAAAATTAATCAGGTTACGCATATTTGTATGGGGTTAAATGATTTTTTATTGCATAATGTTCAAAGAGTATATATTGATTCTGCTGTTAGACATGTCCTTCTTAGACAGTTAAATCGAATATACTTTTAAATGATTTTTTTATTGCATAATGTTCATGATTCATATACCAACCGCTAACTGAAATGGGGTAAAATGACAGGGTGTGCTCCTCCTGAAAATATCCTTAATCACCACAGTATAGGTGTGACCAATGAGGCGCCACCAAACAGTTCCACTTCACGTGGTAGTAAAACACGCACAAACCCCACCAAACAGTTCCACTTCACGTGGTAGTAACACACGCTCACCTGTAACCCCGTCAGGTCGTCCAGATACTTATTTTCTATCATGGGTTGGAAAACGCGTTTATGTACGTATTTAATAAACTCTGCACGTTTTTTTTTTCTTTTTTTTTATCTGCATAGGCTGTTCACTGGATACAAATAGGCCAACGCAAAATGTATTTGCAACTCCGCATTCTCATAACGACCGCATACAGTCATCTGTTATTGGCAAGCGACAATATAATTTAACTTTTCGTTAACTTAATTCATGTTTAATACTGAATCCTTTTTCTCTTTTAAGTAGCGCTACCGCTTTAAAATATCTTATACTGACTCACTCATGATTGCTACTATTATAGGTGCGCATGGACAAACAATATCAGGTAAAAGTAACTTTTTACTTCAAGTAAAAAATGTTTGACTCATTCACCTATTTCGGTGATGTATTTACACACTTATTGGGATTTGTTTTTACACTTATATCCTGGAATTTTACAGGTGGTACAGAGCCATACTCAACTAATATCTGAACTTGGGGAGCTAGATGTTACTGATGAAAATGGACGAGCTTCTATCCTGGAATGTCTAACAGTATCCTGCTTAACTAGAACGATTAAATAACTGTTATAGTTCTATATTTAGTGTTGTCTTACTATAGCCACCTTAACATTTAGCTACACATTCTGGGAAGAGTTCACCTGTTTGGATGTATCACAATGCATATTAAACAAAACTATATTGCAAGCGGCTTGACACTTACTAAAGTCACTTTTGAGTAATCACTTTGATAGCGTTTGATATTCTTATATTAGTAACGATGGTGTACAATATTAGTGGGTCCAAAGTTAACTAAATGACATTACACTTGAATTACTAAAAACTTCATTTGCTAATAAATAATCACTTACAGTTATTATTGTATTTGATTACTTTGTGGAATGATTAGTATCACTATTCTTTGTTTAGAATTTACATGTGATAATCAATATCGATTTTCACTATACCATAAACTAGATTCTGAGTATTTACGAGACTTTAGCTATCGCAAAAATCTACTTAAATAGAGTTTCATGTCTTCTATGATGTTTAATGGTTGTGTTAGTAGGTTATTTGAGCTGCGTCATTTACTTATATGGAAAACAGACTGTTTCTGCTACTCATGACTAAACATTTGTACGCATTTAGAGAAGTAGATCGATAAGCATTTATAAAGGTAATGGCCCTGATGTGTGCCTATGATAGGCAAGGTGCTTTCCAAATGGGTAGACATCATACTGGACTTCAAGTCGGAGGTCACGTACAAAATACAGTGGTTCATTACTGTTTTACTGAACATGGCAACCAACAACTACAACCCAAAACATTTGTTCACTTTCTGCCGGATCTCCAGCACGAGGTACGCGTTTGTAATAAGAGCAAGATTGTAAGAAATTTATGATTGCATTTTGAAAATAGTTATTTATGTTCGGTTAAATTTCTTCATGCTTCTAATCATCTTGATATCCCTGCACTTTATTTTATTACTATATGATTTTTAGCTGCATGATTCATATATCATTTTAACTTAGTGGTGGACTGGTGGCAATATGGGTCATAATGGGTTTGCGATAGGCTGACCCATAAATACTTTTGCGCATCTTTTAATTTCTAATGAATATGAATGTATCAAATTTGATTACTGAATCGATATAATTACAATAAAAATATGTATCTTTAATTATAGCAATTTAAGAGGTTATATGCACTTCAGTTTACTTCTAACCCGTTTGAATGCTCTACTTTTAGCTGACATTTACTTGACCCATTTCACGTGTTTTGCGCATATCATGAGGTTCTCAAATTCTTAGTTTATGTTATTTCATTGTTGTGTTTCACTCTCTGTAGATGGTATGGCTAGAGTTTTCTCATTATCATGATATTAAAATTAAGTGGAACAATACCATCAAAGCTTTTTGTCCAATCCATGGTTACATCTGGTGATATACGACATATGCACAAGCTGTTTTACCTCATAGATGAATTAGATAATGACCCTCATCTTAAGGATATATGCATTGCATTTGCGGAATCAAAAAAGATTGCAAAATTGCATAAGAAATTACAGCCGTTTTCTCTTGCACTTTCGAGCTATAGGAAAGTCAACGTTTTCTTGACTAGGAAAGATTTAGACATTTAGGTGCTAACTAAACATGTCTTCCAGGTTCAATGTGTACCAAGTTCAGGTTATCTTATTCAATAATTGTGATTTTTCAGTGATTTGGTTACATAGATTTTAGATTTATTCTTAAAGATTTGATTTTTTTATGTTCTTTTCACTTTACTGATGAAAACTTATAAAATTTATATCGTAACTTTGATGGGGTCTACTTTGTTTTATATTTTTTATGGAAGTTGGAATGGAACTTACTATTGGTTCTATGTGATATATTGATTTGTGTATTATCTAATCTGATTATAAGATTATTTGTTGGTAATTTGTGTGGACTTACCACAATTAGATTTAGGGACTTTGACAAAGTAAGAATCGAACAAGGTTTAAATTAAATTTATTATGCAAAAGCCTCGCGCATGTCGAGAGGGTCCAAAAATGTTGAGTTCAATGGTGGATTATGTTAAAGTTTTTATTAAAGGCGTGTTTGGATGCTTGGGTGTTTGGATTAGCAAGATGAAAAAAATGCAGCTTGATTACTTTTAGTGGTGGTGAACGATTGGCAAACTAAGTTATTATAGTAACTAATATGGTAGAATAATGGTCTACTGAGTGATTTTATGTTGCCTTTTGGGACCACTTCTTATTTGTTGTTAACATATTGATTAAAGAATATAATTTTTCTTATTGGATAGTTGCAAAAGACATTGGAGCAAGCTCTAATAAAGTTGCCTTATTTAGATGATAGGTTCATAATAAAGCGAACCCAGTTGTAAAATGTTTGTTAGTTTGATGTTTTAATATGCAAGAAACTTAGATTTTATACACTAAACCTTAGTTTTTATACACTAAACTTCCTCATAAAAAACCCAATAAAGTTAAGTCTTCAAAAACAAGAAAAAGCTTGATGCTCACTTTAATATGCCTATCATCTAGATATTTATTATTCAGTTGAAGCAAATGAACAAAGATAGAATTACTATGTGATTATGATCATATTCGTCTCTAAATGTTTGATTAGGTATTATTAGCAGTGTATGTATTTCAATGGTAGAATTACCATGACCCATTCCTCCCGTCCCAGTTTATGTATTTTCAAGATATTCGTGAGTTGACAGGTTTTTGTGTATTTTTTTGTTGCAGCGCAAAAGCGTTATTTTTGGTGAAGCATTTATATTCCTAATGGCGAGTTCCAAGTGTATTTAATAGATAGAGGAGACACAAGAAAGGAGGGCGATACAAGAAAGGAGGGAGGTTTATATTCGTTTTGGATAGGTACCAAGATTGAAGTGACGAGCATTGAGAAATGTCGTTCGAGCAATGGACATTTGTTACGTAGATATTTACAACCATAGTAGTTTATACGATCGTTCAGTTACTAATTATTATTCCATTCACAAAACATTTCAAACTTTTTACATTCGTTGTTCTTTCTTACTTTATTCTAACACTTAATTTCTTTATGCATAAATTCTTTTAACGGGTCAAACCGGGTTTAAACTGAAACATGTCATCTTTTAAGTACGGGTTGAACCAAACTTGCATGAGCTGGGCTAATCGACTACAATTTTTTATTTATATTGTCTATGATGAATTTGTCTAGCCTGATTAAAAAAACAATATTCTAATACCATATATCTAAATTTTTGAATAAAACGGTTAATTAAGTATGAGGATAGCTGCATTAAAAGTAGACTGGTAAACTTTCGGCCAGTGGCCCCTTTTAGCCATAGCCATTATCTATAAAACGGTTAATTAAGTATGAGGATATCTGAAAGTGGTGCTACTATAAATGAATCTATTTTCTCAACATAATTTGTCAATGGATTGAAAATGTTCGTGTCCAAACCACAAACTTATCATGCCAAGGTTGAGAATTATTCCGTCTAATAAAAGTTGGCTATGACAATTATACTTGGTTGTTTCACGTGTCAAAAAACAAAAAATGTTTGAAGGTTGTTATTTGTCATCCGGATGATAATCTATAAAAAACTACTACAACTGTTGGATACAAAGAAGTACTTTAAGGTCTATGATCAAGGTTCAAAAGGTATACACTATTTATATATCACATGTTTTATGCCGTCCAAAAAAAATAACAAAAAACAAAAAAAATTATCACATGTTTTAGCCATTTTTTATATTTACATATATTATCAATCACAAACTTTCTTTACTTACAATTTTTAAAAACTTCTTAGGTGCTCATGGAATTGACATTGACTTACCACTTAAATAATGCTCAATACATATATTTACTTTTCAAGACCATCAAAATTGGAGGACACGATGCATGGACGTTTATAATATTAATAGTTACAAGCATAATAGTTTATAGTATGATTGACTTATTACTTATTATTTTTTTCAAAAAATAATTCAACATGTATATGTACATTGTTCTTTCTTACTTTATTCACACACTTAATTCTTTGATGCCTAATTTCTTTAAAAACCCCGTGATTTCACGGGTCTATAAGCTATGAATCATATTTGGATTCTTGGATGCTTTCTGGACAAAAAAGTGACATAAAATCATTAAAAACTCAAATCATTAATGGGACACATTTTGAAAATAAGGTTATCATACTACGATTGACTCTAAAGATCATGAGGAAACAATATCCCATTTCGGTGTCATTCGCCATGACAATAAACAAGAGCCAAGGGCAATCGCTTTCAAAATTCGGATTGTATCTGCCACGTCCTATTTTCACACATGGACAACTATATGTGGCTCTTTCACGTGTCAAAGCCAAAAAGGTTTGAAGGTTGTTGTTTCAGATGCGGATGGTAACCTATCAAAAACTACTATAAATGTGGTATGTAAAGAAATTCTTTAAGGTCTATGATCAAACGGTCAATAGGTACAATATACATATTACATGTTTTGTGGCATATTTCTTATTTACACTTATTATAAATCCCAAACTTCTTTTACTTACATATATTTTAAACTTATTAGGTGTTCACGTAATGCACCTTTTGTTGAAGTGTTAGAATGGTCATTACATACATTGCTTCTGAAGACAAACATATTGGAGATCACAAGGCAATGAACGTTTATTACATAGATATTTACAAGCATTGTGTTTTATACTATTAGTCATTTATAACTTATTATTCCGTTACAAGAAAATTTAATAGCATTTACGTTTGTTATTTTTTCTTACTTTATTCACGTACTTACTTTTTCTAATAAAAAACCCTCTAAAATCCCGTGGATTCCACGGGTCTATAAGCTAGTATAAAGATTAAACTCGAAATGCGTTCGCAAATAAGCAGGGAAAGACTCATTAAAATTTTAAGAAGAGAGATCAATTACTATTCATAGATTTGGCAAATTAGTAGACACATATCAATCACTTATTTTTCTATTGAAAAGTAAAAGAAAAAGATTACTTAATATTTTAAATTAAAATCCAATTACACCCATCTTTTTTTTAAATAAAATATATTAAAACTGTTAATCGTTAGACAAACAAAATATAACCACGTGAAGGACATTTTATTCTCTTTTCATAGACGGGTACTTTTTGATATACTTTCAACGAATTATTATTATTATTGTTATTATTATTATTATTATTATTATTTTAAATGTTTTCTTTACATTTTTTTCACGTTCATTAATTTTTTTTTCAGTATTGAAATTTGCATAACATATCATATGTGATTAAGATAAGTATTGAAATTTGAACATCAAATAACTGTAACAAAATTGGCATCAGTATTCGAGACTCTCCCCATTTTATGCAATGGAAAACAAACATTCATGACTTTTCAACATAGGTTATTGGTCACACACTGTATTTGCATTTATAGATTATAGCAGTTCATTTTGTAAAACTTTTAAAATCACATGTGATTGAGATCATGTGTGGTAAAAATCATATGTGATTCTATGTGTTTTATCCAACTATGACAAATTAACCACATTAACATACAATTTGAAATATAATGTGTTATATATGATTGGAAAGCTATAAATGTCTAGTTGAAAAAATGGTGAAACTTGTAGAATATTGTAGAAAAAAGTTATGTTTATCTTACTACATGTTTAGATATTGGAATATTCAAATTAGTGCGTAAATGCAAACTATGTGAAGACGCGATTATCTCGACTCAATTTTAAAAGTAAAATTTAGCTACATATATGTTTAGATAATCCAAAGTTCTTCTAGACTTGATATTGCTCACTTAAATGTGGCAAACATACATATTTACGACATTAGAGAGATCATCGTGCATGAATGAAAATATTTTTAGTTTGTATTAACAATGCAATAAAAATGATTTCATGATTTTCCTAGTCATGAGAAGATTTTAAGAAAAATAATTTGAGGGTTTTCTAGAAATCAATTTTATTCAATGTAGATCAATTATATGCCTAATTTAAGAAGTATAATAGTTATCAATGACACTTATCTAGTCTAATTAACAAGTAATTTAACAATTATATTGAACTAAAAAGCAAATCCCTCGAATAGGTTTTGTGCATAAAATTAGAATCCTAGACTCAGATTAAAGAGTATAGAGTAATAATTACTTACAATTGTTGTTCAGATTGATGAAAGACACACAATTTGACGACCAAAAGCTTCCAATTTGACAATGGGTTCGTTGTTTGTCTTTTTGTGTGGATCGTGGGTTTATGTTTTAGGTATTATGGAAGTTATGTTTTAATAAAAGGATATATGCAGAATTTCAGACCTACAAATCTGTATTTTATACAGACGGATCCGTATTTTATGGATCCGCAAATCTGAGAAAATGCATATTTGGGACAAAATGAATTTTAAGCATTTTTGGCCCTAGGTTTTGACTAATACTAATCATGTGACCCTTACATATGCTGTAAAGAGTCTTGTGATGAATTTTTAGGTTATGACGTTTCGTCGTTAGTCTTTAACGATGAATTGTTTTGTATTTTTTGGATGAGAAATCACAATACGTCAAACCTAATATAATTTGGAGTTATAGGATGTATTCCATCATTCCTAAACCTAAATGGAGGAAGTTGAAAGGTTCACACTTGAGTGATTTCGTTAGAATGTCGGCGATGTTCTATTCCGAGGAAACTTTCTCAATGGAGATATTTTCCTTTTGAACGTTGTTGGGTTTTAGGATTCTACTTCTGTGAATTTCTCTAAGTGTCAAACTGCTGCTGAATATTGACTCTGCTGCTAGTGAAATGAATATGCTGCTAAGCTGAAAGTGCTGGTAGAAGAATTGCAAGACTCTGCTGCTCAGAGATTATTATAGAAATGTGTCTTGTAATTATAGTAAATATTGTATAAATATTCTATATGTTTAGAATATCTTTTGATTGTGTAAGAAGTTATTGTACAACTGTGTAGGGCTCATTGTCTATAAAAGGAGATCCCTAGGGTTAGAATATGTACGTGTCTGTGATAAAGTCGAATCACTTCAAGGTTGTAAACCTTAGCATTTTTAGAGTGCTCGTATTAATATATTGAAGTGTTTAAGTGTGATAACATTGTTCTTGTGTTCATCTCATGTTAAGCAATATATTCCGCATATTGTCTAAGTTTGTTACAATTCAAGTCAGCTTCCATATAAGATCTACTGCTCAACTGGGATCAACAAGTGGTATCAGAGACAGTGATCTAGAAGCTGTGATCAAGAAGAACTCAAGTACTCTCAAAATTTGTTCTTACCTCAACTGAAGTCATGGGTGATGACACACATATGGTTACTGCCTCTAAAGTGCCAATGCTCAAGCAAGGATAATATGAGCTTTGGAAGATGCGCATCAGGCAATACATGCGCATGATTGACTACAAGATGTGGAATGTTGTCCTAGAAGGTAACAAATTCCCTGTGATTGTTGATGGGAAGGAGATATCCATCAAGGGCAAGGAAGATGAAGATCTAAGGAAGCTGGAGATCAAGACTCACAGTATTCTCATGATAGGAATACCTAATGAGTATCAGCTGGATTTTGAAGGCTGTGAAACTGCTAAGACTCTTATGGATGCTGTTGAGACAAGATTTGGTGGCAATGCTGCTACCAGAAAGTCCAGGAAAAATGTCTTAAAGCATCAGTTTGAAAACTTCACTGCTCTAAGTGGAGAAAACTTAGATGGTACCTATAACAGGCTTTAAAAGCTTATAAATCAATTGAAACTTGTGGGATACACAGTTCCTGAAGAAGATATCAATCTCAAGTTTCTCAGAAGCCTTGCACCTGAATGGAGCATGCATACTGTTGTGTGGAGAAACAAAGCTGATTTTGAAACAATGAGCTTGGATAATCTATACAACAACTTGAAAGTATATGAATCTGAGATGAATGTCTCATCTAGTTCAGCTACTTCATCATCTGCTGCACAAAATATAGCCTTTGTGTCCTCTAAAACTTCTAACTCTTTAGACACTCACTCTGCTGCTTATGGTGTATCTGCTGCTAGCACTGGAAACTCTGCTGCTGGTTCAAACCCTATTTGTGCTTTCTTGGCTGATCTTACTACAGGTACTCAAGTTCTAAATCAGGATGCTGATCATATTGATCCTGATGCTCTTGAAGAGATTGATTTGAAGTGGCAAATGGCTATGTTAACTTTGAGACCAAGAAAGTTCTTGAAAAGAACTGGAAAACAGCTTAAGTTTAAGCCTCAGGGTAACATGGGATTTGACAAGTCAATGATGGAGTGCTACAACTGCAACAGAAAGGGGCACTTTGCTAGGGAATGCAGAGCTCCAAAGAAGATTGTAGAGATTCCCAAGAAGACTAAAGATGAGTCAAAGCCTTCTACTATTTTGGTGTCTTGTGATGGGTTAGGTGACTATGATTGGAGTGACATGGCTGCAGAAGAACCAAATCAAGCTTTCATTGCTGAAGTGAAGACTCAAGGGCATAACTTTGCTCTTATGGCTTATGCTTCTTCATCATCTGGTTCTGACTTTGAGGTATCCAATGAGTCAAATGATTCTACTTGTTCTTTTCAATCTTGTGTTGACACTATAAAAGAACTTAAAACTAGGAATGAAAGTCTTAGGCAAGAAGTTGAGTCCCTAAAACTTGATAACTTAGGTTATAAAGTAGGAATTCAAAATGTAGAAAGAAGACTGGAATACCTTAAAGTGTGTGAGTTTGAATATGTTGATAGGATAAATATACATGATGGTGAGCTTTTTGTTAAAAATAATGAGATTTAAATGCTTAAAAGAAAGTTAACAGAAGCAGAACAGGCTAGAGATGAAGCTCTTGCAGATAAAGATAAACATATTGTAAGAGTTGAAAAACAAAAGTTTGCTTCAACTGCCATAGATCATACTATTCAGTGTCAATTAATGAGAAAAGGTAGTGGCATAGGATACAATGAAGTAGCTCCTCCAATGAAAAGTTCCTTTGCACCAACAGGAAAGGAGTTATCCTTCATTAGTATAACAGAAGATATCAAACCTAGTGAAGAAACCAGTAATGTGCCTATTCAAACAACTAGGGTTGATGATAAAAAGTTTTCTAATGAACCAATTGTTGAAGATTGGGTGTCAGATAGTGAGGATGAACAGACTGAGCCAACACTAAGTGTTAAACATGAAGAAATTCCTAAAGTTGATGAGTCTAGAGTTAAACAGGTTAAGTTCCTGAAACCTGTGCTAGGTCATAATATGTCTAGAAAAGTTGTTGAATATAATGAGGTACCTAGACATTATATGAAAAGGTTTAATAACAAGCCTAGGGGTAATCAAAGAAATTTCAATAACCTAGTTTCTCATAAATTAGGTAATGATTTTCAATTAAGAAAGAAGGCATGTTATAACTGTGGTAGTTTTGAGCATCTCATTGCAAATTGTAAAGACTACCAAAAACCTGTTTGGACCCAACATACAAGAGTGAATCATCAAAACTTTTCAAAAAGGACTCACTCTCCTTCCAAAAGACAAATGGTTCTAAGAGCAGTTTTATTGAGATCTGGTGTCATTAGATCCATTGTTACTACTCAACCAAACAGGCCTTTTCATAATAAAACAACTGGTCCTACTGCTAGTCCAAAAGTAGACTCTGCTGCTAAGGCAAAAGACTCTACAGCTGTTCCAAAAGTCATAACAGATACAGTTGTTGGAAATTATTTTTATGCTGTAAAGGCCTCAACTTGCTGGACTTGGAAACCTAACTCAAATGTTTTACCTAAAGTTTCCAACACCAGCAGTGCATCAATGGACCTCACCAAGTATAACTATGTCGATGTACAGGGCAGATCCAAGTCAGTAATTGCTTGGGTCAAAAAGAGAAACTTATTTATCTACTTTTCATGTGCATGCCAATCTCCAAGATGATCTAAAAGACAAAGGAATTGTTGATAGTGGTTGCTCTGGACATATGACAGGAGACATATCCTAACTTGAGGATTTTGAGCCAATGGAAAATGGTGGATATGTTGCCTTTGGAAATGATGTCAAAGGAGGAAAGATTATAGGTACTGGTACAATCAAAACAACAAATTTGGATTTTGAAAAAGTGTTCCTTGTGGATGGACTTAAGTTCAACCTCTTTAGTGTCTCACAGATGTGTGACAAAAGAAATTTTGTTCTTTTTACTGACACTGAATGTCTTATCCTTTCTCCTGACTTTAAGTTGCCAGATGACAAATTTGTGCTACTAAGAGTCCCTAGATCTGATAACATATACAATGATCATATAAAGAACATAGTTCCCAAAAGAGCTTTAACTTGTCTACTTGCAAAGGCCACTATTGATGAATCCAAATTATGGCACAAGAGACTTGGACATTTGAATTTCAAAACTATGAATAAATTGGTCAAAGGAAATCTTGTGAGAGGAATTACCTTCAAAAGTTTTTGAAAATCTTGAAACCTGTGTTGCCTGTCAAAAGGGTAAACAACACAGAGTGTCCTTTAAGTCCAAAGTTGTTAATACCATTACCAAGCCTCTACATTTGCTTCATATGGATTTATTTGGATCTGTTTATGTGAATAGTCTGAATAGGAAGCAATATTGCCTAGTTGTCACAGATGATTTTAGCAGGTTTACATGGGTGTTCTTTCTAGCTTCTAAGGATGAAACCACTGAGATTCAAAAAGAATTCATAACTAGAATAGAAAACCTAATAAATCATAAAGTTAAGATAATCAGATTTGAAATGGAACTTGTTGGGGTATAAAAGATCAAAGTACTGTTGAAGACCAAAGTGCTGCTAAAGTGTTTAAAGTCAAAGTACTGCTTGTGATCAAAGTACTGCTCGTTGATAAAGTCAAAGTACTGCTTGAAGATAAAGACTGAAGATTAGATTAGGAATATTATGTATAATCTAGAATATTCTAAAGTTAGAGTTTGTATACTTGTCGTTCAAGTATTGTAAACCGACTAGGGTATTCCTTGTGCCTATAAAAGGATCCCTAGGTCATTATTAGAGATACGAATACTTTTAGAGAAAAGCTAAAGTTCGATATTAGTTATATTAGGGTTGTTTGTGAATCTATACAATTAGCAGGTTCAAAGTTTGGTTAATATAAAGTGTTGAAGTTGTTATAATTCTTCTTAGCTTTGTTAAGTAATTCCGCATACTTAATAGAGTAATTCAGTGTTTCATCATTAGTAGTTTAGGATTTATCCAAGACTGCTAAACCTTAGACAAGCTATAATAAAGTAGTTTGGTCAGAGTATAACGATCCAACAAGTGGTATCAGAGCTTGTGTGGAAACTCTGATTAAGAAGAAACCCTAAACCCTAAATCAAGTCGATCTTCTAAACAAACCCTACAAGATGTCTCAACCTGAACCTACACCTATGCCATCCATCACCACTGTTAGAATTCCCATAGTCAAGAAGGGAGAGTATGATCTCTGGAGCATGAAGATGAGGCAGTACATTGCTATTACTGACTCTGCACTTTGGGATATCATTGTCAATGGCAATCAAGTTATAGAAGAACCTGAAGTCGTTCCTGGACAGCCTAAACCACCTCAGCAACAACTCTCTGCAACTGTAAAGAGGAATCAAGACAAAGCTCTCAACATACTGCTGTCTGCTATCCCTGATGGCCACCTGTTGAAGTTTCATAATGCTAAGGATGCTAAACAACTGTGGGCTGCTATCAAAACAAGATTTGGAGGTAATGATGCTTCCAAGAAGATGCACAGAAGTTTGTTGAAGCAGCAGTTTGAAACCTTTGCTGTTGGAGAAAGAGAAGGACTTGATGCTGCCTATGAGAGATTTCAAAATCTTCTCAGTATGCTAGAGATACATGGTGTAGAAGTCTCTACTGAAGATGCAAACTTGAAGTTCCTAAGGAGTTTGCCATCTATCTGGCATGTGATTGCTACTATGATCAGAGGTCAACCTGATTTGGCTACTATGGACTTTGATGATTTATACAACAACTTGAAGGTGTATGAGCATGAGATGAATGGTAAATCAGGTTCATCAACCAACAATATTGCTTTTGTGTCTCCTGCCAAGACAAGCAGTACTTCCACTAAAAGTACTGCTTATCCAGTTCAAAGTACTGTTGCTGATGTTTACTCAACTGTGTCTACTACCACTTCACAACCCTCAAACAACATCAATTGTGATGATGTTGTGTGCTCATTCTTTGCTCAACAAGCCACTTTACCTGTTACCTATGAATAAGACCTATTGCAGATTGAAGAAGATGATCTAGAAGAAATTGACATCAGATGGCAAGTTGCTATGATCACTGCTAGGATCAAGAAGTTCATGAAGAAAACAGGAAGAGGGATTGATTTCAAGGCCAAACAAGGTATTGCATTTGACAAGTCTAAGATTGAATGATTTAACTGTCAAAAGACTGGTCACTTTGCAAGGGAATGTAAGTTTGCCAAGTATCAAGCAAACAGGATGATTGAAAAACCCAAGGTTGAACTCAAGGAGCTTCCTGAACCAAAACCAAAAGCATTTGTGGCTCAAGAAAACTTATCAAGCCAGTCACTACACCTATTAAATCCTCAAACTCACTTGGAAAGGATGAAGATGGAAAACCAGTGGAAGTCAAGCTTTACAGATCAATGGTTGGGTGTCTCATGTACTTAACTGCCTCAAGACCTGATATCATGTTTGCAGTCTGTTTATGTGCAAGATATCAAGTTTCACCCAAGGTTTCACACATGAATGCTGTTCAAATGATCTTTGCTTATTTCAAGTATCAACCTAAATTAGGATTGTGGTATCCTAAGGAGTCACCTTTTCACTTGCAAGCCTTTTCAGATAGTGACTATGCTGGAGATAACTTTGATAGAAGATCAACCACTGGTGGATGCCAATATCTTGGAAGAAGATTAGTTTCATGGCAATGTAAGAAACAGACAATTGCAGCAACCTCATCTACAGAAGCAGAATATGTTGCAGCTGCAAGTTGTTGTGGATAAGTGCTTTGGATGCAAAATCAACTTTTGGACTATGGATTTAATTTCAAGAATACTCCTATCAACATTGATAATGAGAGTACTATCTGTATTGTGAAGAATCCAGTGTATCATTCAAAGACCAAGCACATTCAAATTAGACATCACTTCATTCGAGATTGTTATGAGCACAGGTTGATTAATGTGGTCAAAATTCATAGAGATGATAATGTAGCAGATCTACTTACTAATGGCTTTGATGTTTCAAGATTTAAGCATTTGGTGGTAAGTATTGGTATGATTACTTTTTAAGCCTACTTTTGAGGGGAGGCATTAGCAGTTGTTTCTTATTTGAGAGGAGGCTACATTCATCATTCATTCAAAGAAACAACACTTTTATTCATAAAAGTCACAGTACATTCATCTTGAAGATAAAGACATTACACCAACAGAGTTACACATAAAAGCAAACCTACACCAATCCTACTACAACCTAGAAAACCTACTCCATAGGCTTTTTCCCTTTTCCCTTGTAGTTGTGCTTTGCCTTTTGAGATTTCTTTCTCTACTCTTTAAAAGATGCTTGCATCTTTGGGCATGGAAGGAACAGCACTTGCTTTGGAGGACGTTCTGGCTTTGATGGCTTCTCACTTGGGCCTTCTTGAGCAGACCAATTCATGTCCTTCATTGCAGATTCCAAGGCATGAGTCAAAGCAATTGGCAGTTCTTTGGCTAGTTGTGTAGCAGGATCAGCAGTTGGTGCCTTTCTCTTGTTGTTTCTCTGGGAGGAACCTGTTGAAATAGGAGGAAAATAGCTACTCCATCCTGTTGAAGAATCAGAACTAGGGTCAGAGTAATACTTTATCTCATTATCTGAATCAGTATCTGATGAGGTGTACACAAATGGTGATTTGCTCATGGTGATGTTATGTGATGATAAGAAGTTTATTGAAGTTTTTGGGATGATTTTGTGATGAAGATGCATATGGATGAAGAGTCTTTTTATAGGCAATTGAGTTCCGTATGGTGAAAGTACTGCTCAACGGCTATGTGAAAGTACTGATATGCTGACGTGGAGGTACTGTTACTATACAACGGTCAATTATTTATGGTAACTGATATTTAAAAAAATTGGAAAGAAATACGGGATAAAAATAACAATATTGAGTATTTATTGGGATTTGATTTTATAAATCTTACCCATATTTACTTAACCCTACCACTCTTTTCTCTTTCATTATAACTTCCACTTCACCTTCGCCGTTTTTCACAAATTACTTTCACAAACCGTACATAAATGGCTCGTTCAACATGTAATCGTCACAATATGGTAGCCAATTTAGATAAGACTGAATTCAATGTTGCTTTTCATGATATCATTGATTTCCTTGCTGGGTCTCCAATCAATTATGCTATTTTGGTTAATCCTGATGTGATTGGACCCTGGATTCAAGAATTTTGGGCTACTGCTACTGCTGGATGAGAGGAATTGGATGTTTGGTTTATTATTGCTAAGGTAGCTGGGCGCACTATTCGCATAACAGAGGCTCAAATTAGAGCAGACCTTCAGTTTAATGATGAAGAAGGCACTGCTTGTTTTGCTAAACAGGTTATTTGGGATACACTTAGGGATGTTGGATATGAGGGGTCACTTCGAAAACTCACCTTTGATAAACCCTTATTCAGTCCTCATAAAACAATAAAATTCGTCCTATATATATAGAGAATACGGGCTGACGGCGTCAGCCCAAGGTGTGACGCCGTCACGCCGACAATTAGGGTTTTGCGATGGCCTTCTTGACGTCGTCACGCCGCCTTGTTCCAGATCTGACGGCCTTCCCTGACGCCGTCACCAAACTAGGCCAAAAACTTTCTGGCCCGTCATGAGTAACTTCCAATTTCTTCACTTCAGTTGTTCCTGACGTCGTCACGTTGAAGCTTGTGACGCCGTCACCTTCAGTGCACTTTAGGGTCTTTTGAGATTTTGTTGTTTTCCGCGCTTTTTTACTCCGAAAACGCCCGAAAATGCTTCTTTTGTGATTTTCTCCTCAAAAGTACCTAAAATGAGAAAAGAAACGACTTTGGGTGAAATCCGATCAAATAATATACGAATTAGGACTTAAACTGACCCCTAAAAACGTAACATTTTTCGTCTCATCAATTGTCTATGATGAATTTGTCTAGCCTGATTAAAAAAATAATATTCTAATACCATATATCTAAATTTTTGAATAAAACGGTTAATTAAGTATGAGGATAGCTGCATTAAAAGTAGACTGGTAAACTTTCGGCCAGTGGCCCCTTTTAGCCTTAGCCATTATCTATAAAACGGTTAATTAAGTATGAGGATATCTGAAAGTGGTGCTACTATAAATGAATCCATTTTCTCAACATAATTTGTCAATGGATTGAAAATGTTCGTGTCCAAACCACAAACTTATCATGCCAAGGTTGAGAATTATTCCGTCTAATAAAAGTTGGCTATGACAATTATACTTGGTTGTTTCACGTGTCAAAAAACAAAAAATGTTTAAAGGTTGTTATTTGTCATCCGGATGATAATCTATAAAAAAACTACTACAAATGTTGGATACAAAGAAGTGCTTTAAGGTCTATGATCAAGGTTCAAGAGGTATACACAATTTATATATCACATGTTTTATGCCGTCCAAAAAAAATAACAAAAAACAAAAAAAATTATCACATGTTTTAGCCATTTTTTATATTTACATATATTATCAATCACAAACTTTCTTTACTTACACTTTTTAAAAACTTCTTAGGTGCTCATGGAATTGACATTGACTTACCACTTAAATAATGCTCAATACATATATTTACTTTTCAAGACCATCAAAATTGGAGGACACGATGCATGGACGTTTATAATATTAATAGTTACAAGCATAATAGTTTATAGTATGATTGACTTATTACTTATTATTTTTTTCAAAAAATAATTCAACATGTATATGTACATTGTTCTTTCTTACTTTATTCACACACTTAATTCTTTGATGCCTAATTTCTTTAAAAACCCCGTGATTTCACGGGTCTATAAGCTATGAATCATATTTGGATTCTTGGATGCTTTCTGGACAAAAAAGTGACATAAAATCATTAAAAACTCAAATCATTAATGGGACACATTTTGAAAATAAGGTTATCATACTACGATTGACTCTAAAGATCATGAGGAAACAATATCCCATTTCGGTGTCATTCGCCATGACAATAAACAAGAGCCAAGGGCAATCGCTTTCAAAATTCGGATTGTATCTGCCACGTCCTATTTTCACACATGGACAACTATATGTGGCTCTTTCACGTGTCAAAAACAAAAAGGTTTGAAGGTTGTTGTTTCAGATGCGGATGGTAACCTATCAAAAACTACTATAAATGTGGTATATAAAGAAATTCTTTAAGGTCTATGATCAAACGGTCAATAGGTACAATATACATATTACATGTTTTGTGGCATATTTCTTATTTACACTTATTATAAATCCCAAACTTCTTTTACTTACATATATTT
The DNA here is from genome assembly GCA_014162995.1 of Artemisia annua. Lineage (NCBI taxonomy): Eukaryota > Viridiplantae > Streptophyta > Magnoliopsida > Asterales > Asteraceae > Artemisia > Artemisia annua. The sequence goes on along the minus strand of LBNU01030801.1, from coordinate 67,643 downwards.
TAAACTTATTAGGTGTTCACGTAATGCACCTTTTGTTGAAGTGTTAGAATGGTCATTACATACATTGCTTCTGAAGACAAACATATTAGAGATCACAAGGCAATGAACGTTTATTACATAGATATTTACAAGCATTGTGTTTTATACTATTAGTCATTTATAACTTATTATTCCGTTACAAGAAAATTTAATAGCATTTACGTTTGTTATTTTTTCTTACTTTATTCACGTACTTACTTTTTCTAATAAAAAACCCTCTAAAATCCCGTGGATTCCACGGGTCTATAAGCCAGTACTAAATATGTTTGATCAAAGCCTTTTTAACATTGATGACCATGGAGAGAAATATCCTGACATGATTATAAAGGCATGCCTTTGTTTCAAATTTTAATATTCCTTGAGTTGGAAAGTTTGACTCATTACTTTTTAAAGGATCAATTTGGGTACATTTCATCTCTAACATGTCAATCAGGTAAGAATAAATAGCATATTAGGAAAGCATCAAATGGGTGAAAAAGTCGCCAAAATTGTATTTGTAATGAGTTAAACCTCCTAAATCAATTTGTATAAATAATTTGATTGCTATTTTTATAGTAGTTCTTTTAGTCATAATTTACAAACTAATTTATTATAGAAACTATTTTCTTGACCATACAAAACATACGCGTTTTGACATGTTACCCAATCCACTCAATATGTGTATTTTGCCACCTCTGCATATGGTATTACATCTTTTTCTGTTTACTAGACGAGTACCCGTGCATAGCTACGAGATTTTATAGTGGCATATAGTTGTAATGATATTTATGTTAAGTGTTTTGTATAATGTTGTGTAACCAAAATATCACTATAACTATCTGCTGCTATAAAATCTCGTTGCCATGCACGGGTACTCGTCTAGTGTAGTATAAAAAGTTAAGCTATTATACTTTAAAAGTCAACCTTGACAACTTATATCCATCAATGTGTATCTTGATATCTATAGCTTTCTTGTATGCATGAGAATAACAAGTTATTTCATGGCAGTTAATTTTCTGTGCTAAGGAAATCTGAAGAAAGAATTTTACTAATACGATAGGCATGCAAGTTGCAACCATGTCATTAACTATGTTTGTGTTCTCCGTTATGCTAAATGTGTTTGACATGTGGTATACAACATAGAGTTAAAATGAAAAGTAATGCAACGTAAATTTATTTTATAGAGATATGTAAATTCATTTTTATAAAAACTTAAATACTTGAGGACCTTTGTATAAAATTAAACCAAAAAAAAGGAAGATATAAGTCATCTTCTTCATACTCTATCGTGATCGATATGTGCTATATGTAAATTCTTCCCATATAAATAGCAAAGCAAGCTCACTTAGAGCAAACATGTTCATCTCGTTTAAACATGTCACCAGTTGGCTTCAAAACAGCCTAAATAACAACCGAAACGAACAAATCTATCACCAAAACCCACCGCAGCTACTCCAATATTAAGGCATAACTGACAGATCTAGCAGTGTACATTACAAAAAACATCACAACCAATCTTAAAAGATATATGAACGGAAGGCTAAAAAATACAAACAATAACATCAGCACCACCAAACCCACTTTTGTTTGCCACATCCAAGAAAACATTAAACCTACATTTTTTCACCACCGAAATCACTACCAAAACTACATGATCTATCACCAAAACCACCAGATCTACCACCGAAACTACACATAACCGAAAACACAACAAAACCTGTGGAGGTTTCCGCGAATTCAGACAATGCTAGTGGCGGCCGAGGTGGTGGTGGCAGTAGAGGGGGCGGCAGTAGTGGCGGCATAGGTGTTGTAAGCGACGGCAAAGGTGGTGTAAAGGGTATTAGTTTTGTATGTTTTAGAGAGAGGAGAAAGATTGTGAAAAATACAGAGTAAGAGATAAAAATGAGGATTATGGTTTTGTTATTTACAAAGACAACTTTTTGCTTGCCAACCGTGTTTTAAGTTTTCAATTTGAATTTTTTAAAGTTGCCTATATTAGATGAACTGGTTAATGAGTTGCCATAGATAACTTGATTTTTTCTTCCAGCCGTGTATTAGTGTATTATAACTTTAATAGTTTCCATAGATAGTGTATTAAGCTTTTTTACAGCCGTATATTAATGTATTAAGTTCAATAGTTTCCAATGATAGTTAATTCCGTATAGGCAAAACTTGAAGGTGTCAAGGGTAGAATAGGCAAAACATATTTTCAACTTTTCACAAATCTTGACTTTTCCACTTTTCACCTTTGACCATTTTTACATTATAGGTAGTATAGATATATCCATCACACTTCATTTCCTCATCTTTTTACAGGTGCCTACTGATGTTTTCTGAGGAGTTACAGACGAAGATGCTGCCAAGGTCGTAGATGGTCTTGCTCCAAAAGTGGATGACCGAAATGCTTCAATAGAACAAGTGAAGAAGTTGTATTAGCTTTTTTGTGAATCTGATTGCACGCAATTTGATGTAAGTATTATTTTTTAAACAGAATTCGTTTAATTTGGTTTTTTCGTCAAATGAGATGGTCTTTTACTATAATAACACATTTGATTTGACAAATGCTATACTTCTATTGATGAACGACTCATGGATTAACGAAAATCTTATGAAAAATTTGATACTTAAAGTGACCTTCAAGATGTGAAACTATTGAACAAAAATAAGCATGGCCTATTTTATTATTTTTGTAATGATTGCTAATGGGTAAGCTGGTAGGAAAAAGAAAAGTTTGTAGTATGAATAAAACGAAATAGACAGCCACATTCTTTTTTTAGTGAATGATTGATAGTATCCTGAAATTCTAAAAAAAGCAGCATGCGAAAGTTAAATACTAGAGGTGGCAAAATAGGTGGGTTGGATAATGGATAGCTTTTCAGTACGGCTTGACCCATAACAACTTTCTGGCTAAAATTTTATATTTGTTTATCAATAAATTGTGTTACTTAAAGTCTTAAATAGTTGCGTAGTATATAATTATTTTAATTAAAACCCAATCCTAGCTAAATGCCTATTATAAACTTGATGGGTTAGTTTTTTATGGGCGATTAATTTTTTAGAGTGGAACCTATGTGGGCTTATATGTCAATCTATGCATTGAAAATTTACATTTGACCCGTTTCCGTATTAAATAATTTTTTTATTTAACCCATTTGACCCGCCGAGATTAAATATAACGTGAATCCGCCAATTCAAGAAAAAAAACTTGAAAAGTGTTTGCATGCCAACACCCACCCAACCCGTTTATAAATACTCGTTGTGACCCATTACTCAACTACCAACCGACACACACATACAACTTTTTGTTTCATTCACGTGGCTACTTAATGTTCTTTCTCTCATTCATGTAGTCAACCCAATCTTACCAAAGGCTCAAAGGTGATCAGCCGTTTTTATTCAAATAAAAAACTACTTTAACCTTAGATCTTATGGTATGTCAGTATGTGCTATGTTTAAGAGCTATAAAATTATGAGAACTAATTTGTGCATTCTTTGATTTTAAGGTCCTCATAAGTGTTGAAAACTACCTAAAAGTTGTGACTTCAATCATTTGATGTAATTATGTTAATAAGTTACAAAAATCACTTTCTTTAGTAACCTCAAATTACTTGAATTGAAGAGTGATCTGAATAATGAAGTATATTAAAAACTGACGCCTAAATGTGATATAGTATGTACAAAGGCCGAAAATATAAGTACATCTGTTCTAAAAATAACTACTGACATACGGAGTACAAAGTTCGACAGTTATAAGTTAGCTCAATGTCGGATTTACTATCCTTAACTAATTCTATCAATTTTTGCCCAAAATAAGGATTTGTGCCCGAGTTTAATTATGAGTAGAACGCGGAGCTTGGTAAATTATAAGTGATTAATATATATGTGCCTTTTACCATTTGTTCTTTATGCTCCGAGTTTAGTCCATAGATTTCCAAATTTGATGCGGTTTATTCCTTTGTCTTAGTAATAGCTTAGTACATAGAAATTCATCATCGTACAAAAATCTTCCATTGCAGGTATATGTAGATGGAAGACCAAAAGTAACCATGGAAGGAAGTGTTGGTCCATGTAAATTGAGCAAATCTTGATCTATACTATTCATATAAAGGAAAAAAAAGAGTCAAAGGTGAAAAGTGAAAGTCAATATTGTTTGAAATGTTGAAATGTTGAAATCTTATTAAAGGAAATATGAATGTAATTAATATTATTATAAAACACCCCATTACTTAAAAGTACAATGATTTATTCACATTTTAACAAATTTAAATACAACCAATTAAAACATAAACAGGGTTGACCCGGACTCTTAAACCCGACGGGGTGAGCCGGTTTAATTTACCCATTTTCGACCCAACTCTAGAAAGTTGACCCGATTTAAATCGACCATTATTTTTCAACCGGAACGTTCAACCCGGTTGAACCACCCCTTTTTTGGCGTCGAACCGGGTTTCCAAACATTATCCATTACTTAAAAGTACTACAATAATTTATTCACATTGTACAGCCATTAAAAACATATCTATCAAATTATACGACATGCGAAGGAAAGCCGAAGAACAAACGCGGTGCTGACCCGTGCCACGACTGGTGCGGAGACACGCCGGGACGCGCGGGCTGAGACGCAGGGTTTAATTTGTTGAACCGTTTGCGACGCCCAACCTAAGCAAGTTGACCCAGGTTTAAAATCGATCCATTTTTTTGCTGTGGAACGGCTTCAACCGGTTGAACCACCGGGTTGAACTCAGGTTCCAACAGACATTAATGTTAACATTTCCAAATCTTCAAACTTTTATTGTTTTTCGGGTTCAACGCCGGTTGTACAACCAAAATTAATACAACCAATGGTAAAACATCAAACCGGTGTCGAGCCCGGTGCGGCGCTGGCCGGAGCACTACCCGACGGGTCTGGGGCGGCTTTATNCAATCCAAATACAAACCAACAACCACCATATTACCGTGTCTCACTTCAACATAGTGGCCACTAGCATCCGACCACCACCTCGCCGCTGCCACCAGAATACCACCATCGCTGCCGCAACTGGGCTTGTGATTAGGGTTTTGTTGGTTGATGATTGGATTGGTCATATGTGGGTTTTTTGGTTTAGATGAAGATTATGCTTGGTAGTCATGGTGAATGGATTTAATATATCCGAATCTGGGATTTGTGACAAAGGATGGGTTTAAGTTTGGAGATAAGGTTTTGTTTGTGTGTGGGTTTTTGTAAGTGTCGGTTTTTTGTGAGTTGGGTAATAGGATTTTTGAGATCTGTTTTTTTTGTGTTAATAACAGATCTGGGTTTCTTTTTAAGGTGATGGTTGTGTGAGTTTTTGTTTGTTTTGTGATAGGATTTAGTTTTTGTGGTGTGTGTGTGTGACGATTTTGTGTTTTTTTTGTGAGGATAAGGTGTGGTGTTTGGATAAGATAAGGTTATGTGTGGAGGTGGTTGTGGGGTTTAGGGAAAAGGCATATATTGTCACTCATAAATAAATGTATCTCTCCCCCTCAAAAATTGCTACGACAGTAGCAGTTTTTGAAGATACACATTTATTTTTGACATTGAAGAATGTTATCAGTAATCATGAATGGATCTGGATCATAAGAATAATCCACCCGCTCTGATACCACTTGTTGGTCCATGTAAATTTGAGTAAAACTTGATGAAAATAAATAAAACTTCATTAATAATAATGAACAAAAGTTACAAGATTACTCAATTCCTACATGACTACATGATAACATCTTCAGCTTCTTTACGGGGATAATTTCGGTATATTATCCCCGTTAGAATGACAATAAACTCTCATTGATCCAAGCTATGCTTGAGATTCAATGAGAGGATCTTCCTAACAACTAATATTGTGTAGGAATGGATAACTATCTCTATTACAACAAAACATATATATAGGTGGAAAAGTAAAAGTAAACATGTGATGGGTGGGTGAGTTGTAATCCACCACTTGAAATATGCTTTAGCATATTCTCTTTACTTTGTACTTTTGTCTTCTTTCACTTTCTTTGTAGCTTGTATTCCCAATGCTTGTAGCTTGTATTCCCAAGAAAGTTCCAGCCCATATTTATCAGTATGTTGTAGAGACAGCTTCAGGGAGTCAGTGAGTTATTGTCATCACTCACTGACTCCATTACCTTCTTCTTTGGTTCAGGTGCCACTCACTGAGTACCGACTCACTGAATGGAAAGCCCTTTATTTAGACTTGTCCTGAACAACCTGAAGGTAACTCACTAAGTGACTATGCACTTAGTGACTTGTTTGTGTTTAAGGTTATATGTCACTCACTGAAATAGCAATTTGCTATTTTATTCAGTGAGTGATTAGGCTATTTTATGTTCAAATACTTGTGGGGAATATTTGGGTAAAATATTGACCCAACAGTCTCCCCCTATTTGAACATACAAATAGCCTAGGGTAATTGGGTTTAAATGAGGGACTGAGAGTTCAGGGACATGGTTCAACGAGCAGGGTTCACTGTCTGAGGTTCAGTGAGTAGGGGTTCAGTGACCCTTTTTCATTCACTGAGAGGGTTCAGGTTAGGGGGTTCAGGGACCTAGTTCAGTGAGTGGGATTCAGGGGGTTCAATTGACTAGTTCAGTCCCCTGAGGTTCACTTTACCCGGTTCAGTCCCATGTATGTGTTTGAGAGTGTCCTGGTTCAATTTTGATACATCAGTGACCTCTTATTTTCTCAGTATACAAAGTTGTATTTCTACAAAGTTACAACATATTCATAGACCAAAATTTTAATCATATGAGTATACATTTTGAGTTTCAACATTTATCAACCCCCTGATGTCAAGACATATTATGGGCCCACCGTGCTTCCGCTACGCTCTTTGATAGACACCATCATGCTTGGCCCAATGCTCCATACCACCTGATCAAACACCGCACAACCCATTCAGGCTAAGCATGAGAACACCGAGTCCTGATTTTTCAGTCACCCTGATTCTCAGTTCTGGTATGAGCTGAGTCGTTCTCAGCTTATCTGCAAACCGAAGAACCCAATTCATACTCCCTGATACGCTCCACGAGCCAGTTTCAACCTGATAAACCATGTCTCATCAGGGACTCTTTTCGGATCAGTCCGCAACATCATAACCCATCGTGAGTTTCTATCTAAACCCACAACCTGTACACTTCATCACACCCTGATTTTCAGGTGTCAGTCATCAGGACACACTGATTTTCAGTGTCACTACTTCCTGAAAAACGAAATACATTCAACCCATTTCGTTAACACCCCCTTGATGCATTTTAGCTTCAATCCTGCTTGGTTTTCCCACACTAGTGATAACCTCAGCCCGAAGGACACATTCCATACCTCAACACTCCCTGATAGCAACTACCTGATTTTGAATCATCCTTGATCCTTTCACTCCTTGAGATATCAGGTTCTTGGTTCATAGACTGGTGTTTGGTAACTGACAACTCAGGTTCAGTTGGTGGGGGTTTATAGAATGGTTTTGGTTAAGGTATAGAGACCCTGATGGTTCAGTGAGATAGGTTTGCCCAGGGTCAGTGACTTGTTCATGGGTTTAAGTAGAGAAGGTTGAGTCACGAGTCGTTCAGTGACGTGTTCAGGGAGTGGGGTTCAGATTTGAACTAGTTTCAGTTTGTGATTTCAGTTTAGGGGGTTCAGACCTTGGGTTCAGTTTTGGGTTTCTTTTATAACACTGATGGGATACGTATAAGTATCTAAAAAAAAACTCACAACACACTGAAACATGTTCCATTCTCTGATTGATCTCTCTCCCTAATACACTAGAGTACACCCATAATGCCTGGTTAATACTCCCTCAGTCACAACCAACACTACCTGATTTTTGTCAAAAGCATCCCTAACACTCCTTGATAATCTTTACAACCCATTCCATCCTTATCACTCCGTGAGTCACAAGCTCACTTAGCTCTCACACACACTGATAAACATTATTATCAATACTCCCTGATAATGTTTTATCAGTCCCTTTTCACCATCACTTTTCTCAACACAACCTTGGGTTCCGACTCAGTCTCAACCCCGAAAACCACTATTAACCCATGTCAAGATTCCATTTATTTTTTAACCAACACATCACCTGAGTCAATTATTGACAGACCCCAATCATCCACTCTCTAACCTTATCCCCTCTCTTACAACTCCCTGATGCTTATCAAACATCAGTTTATCGAGACTTACAACCATTTCATTCAAAGTTGTTTACCATCTCAGACCACAAAAAAAACTAAACACTTCATGAGCACGACTCGTACACTCCAGGACCCAAAATCTATCTTACTACCACTACCGACCTCATATCATCTTAAACAAACGAAACCCATCTCACAATCAGCTGTCGTTGCTGCTGTTTCTGATGTTGTTGTAGGTTTTGGTTGATTGTAGATCGATTGTGTTTTTTTTTTAATAACAGATCTGGGATTTTAATTGGTGTATGGTGAGTGATTTTTCATTTTTTGTTGTGGATTCTTTGTTGAGATCGAGAGTTGAGATGGGATATGTCTTGTTATGGTGATTGGTTTTTGTGTTTGATGTGATTGTGTGGATCTTTGTGTGGATCCGTTGTGTGTGGTTTTGTGTTATAGGAGCATATGACAAGGTTTTTGTGTGTGTCGGCCACAGATTTATCATCTTTTTGATGATGTTTTTGTGTGACGGTTTAAGTCGTGTGTTTGAGGATGTATGATGATAAGGTTTGTGGTGTAGGTTTGGATAAGATTTGTGTGGAGGGGAGTATATCATTGTGGGGTTCAGGGAGAGGGTATCTATTGTCACTCATAAATAAATGTGTCTCTCCCCCTCAAAAATTGCTACAACAGTAGCAGTTTTTGAAGATTTAACATTTATTTTTGATATTGAAGAATGTTATCAGCAGTCATACATGGATCTGGCTCATAAGAATGAACCTGGCTCTGATACCACTTGTTGGTCCATGTAATTTGAGCAAATCTTGATAAACATTAATAAGAACTTCATTAATAATAATGAACAAAAGTTACAAGATTACTCAATACCAACATGACTACATGATAACATCTTCAGCTTCTTTACGGGGATAATCTCGGTATATTATCCCCGTTAGAATGACAATAAACTCTCATTGATCCAAGCTAAGCTTGAGATTCAATGAGAGGATCTACCTAACAACTAATATTCTGTAGGAATTGATAACTATCTCTATTACAACAAAAGATATAAATAGGTGGAAAAGTAAAAGTAAACATGTGATGGGTGGGTGAGTTGTCATCCACCACTTGGAATATGCTTTAGCATATTCTCTTTACTTTGTACTTTTGTCTTCTTTCACTTTCTTTGTAGCTTGTCTTCCCAATGCATGTAGCTTGTATTCCCAAGAAAGTGCATGCCCATATTTATCAGTATGTTGTAGAGACAGCTTCAGGGAGTCAGTGAGTTATTGTCATCACTCACTGACTCCATTACCTTCTTCTTTGGTTCAGGTGCCATTCACTGAGTACCGCCTCACTGAATGGAAAGTCTTTTCTTTAGACTTGTCCTAAACATCCTGAAGGTAACTCACTGAGTGACTGTTCACTCAGTGACTTGTTTCTGTTAAAGGTTAAATGTCACTCATTGAAATAGCAATTTACTATTTTATTCAGTGAGTAGCTACTCTTGGATTCAATGAGAGGATGATTCTATTAACTAATACATTTGTATTTGTTTATTTAGAACCACTAACTATCCCTATTATAAACATACATATATACAACAAAAGATATAAATAGGTGGAAAAGTAAAAGTAAACATGTGATGGGTGGGTGAGTTGTCATCCACCACTTGGAATATGCTTTAGCATATTCTCTTTACTTTGTACTTTTGTCTTCTTTCACTTTCTTTGTAGCTTGTCTTCCCAATGCATGTAGCTTGTATTCCCAAGAAAGTGCATGTCCATATTTATCAGTATGTTGTAGAGACAGCTTCAGGGAGTCAGTGAGTTATTGTCATCACTCACTGACTCCATTACCTTCTTCTTTGGTTCAGGTGCTATTCACTGAGTACCGCCTCACTGAATGGAAAGTCTTTTCTTTAGACTTGTCCTAAACATCCTGAAGGTAACTCACTGAGTGACTGTTCACTCAGTGACTTGTTTCTGTTAAAGGTTAAATGTCACTCATTGAAATAGCAATTTACTATTTTATTCAGTGAGTTATTTGGCTATTTTATTTTCAAATACTTGTGGGGAATATTTGGGTAAAATATTGACCCAACATTACTAGTATAAAATGAAGTGACTCAGTAAGAGCATGGCATTTGTTGTGACACTCGACTTATTCCTTTTTACACAATCTCTTTTAACACAACGCTTTGTGGTGCTTAAAAGCTTCCATTAAAGAAAATAAAGTTCTTCATCATCGGAATCGGCCATATCAAAAGTGTAAATATTGGAAGTGAAAAGTGTAATGTAAATACTTAGGTGGCATGGGTGATAGCGCACTTGGTTTGCGCCACCGTCGGTGTCATGACGCCACCTTGGCACACGTTAAAGGGGGTTGGCGTAAGGTGCCAAGCCATCATACCCGGTGCTCTAGTTACTACAAAATTGAGAAGACAAACTTTTAAGGTTAAGAACATCTATTGTTATTTTCGTAGTTCGTATATTGTTAAATTGTAGTTGGGTGCAAATTAGAAAAAAGGTTAAGATGACTTATAGTTGTATGTTGATTCGAGCAGAGTGCGGAAAAGAAAAAAGGAAAAAAAAAAAAAAAAAAAAAAAAAAATTAAGACCTGAATTTGGTTACGCATTCTTCAACTAGAGTGTCGTTAGTAAATTTGTAACATAGCAACACTCCTAGTCTCCTATTGAAGAACTAGCAACATAAATACTAAGATCAACCTGTGTGAACCATATATTAGCTAAGATTACTTTGTTTCTTTGATCCATGTGGGACTAAAACTTATTTTTTTAGAACAGTAACTAGGCAACATAAATACTACTCCGTAAGTCCAAATAGTATAAGCTTTCTAAAAAAATTAGTTTAGTTGAAAGTCTGAAACTATGAGAAAAATGATTCTAAGTCCAATTGGAGTTGGATTTCACCTGTACAACAATTTATCCTAAAGATAAAATGCTAAGAAAATTTGGTTAAGATACATATTAAGAAAAACGTCGTCAAGCCACCATATAGACTTGTTTTTTACACTCTTGAAAATTATGCATTTGACCTATTATTCATTCATCTTGTGGCATTCAACTAAGGAAAACATGAACCTAAACACCAATTACT